>MU868461.1:152430-165966 GCA_036418205.1 Ostertagia ostertagi | reverse complement strand
TGTCTCACGGATTACAAGACTACTTTGCTTCTAGAGAACTATTGGGTTGTCCAGAAAATCCTGCAACACATTTAACAAATACCTTAACGAAAAAATCGAAACCGCTTTCAGTTCACATTCCATTCCTAATCTCCACCAAAGGGGGTAAAGGTAAAGGACGTCGAGCCGCTCAACTATCTGGACTTAGACCAATGGCGAATTTTATCAGAGCTAGGTCAAATGCTACCTGATGGATCAAATTTCATTCTAATAGCGATACTCATGGTGTAAATTCTACAGATCACTTACATCCGAGCTCGATATCAGTGCTAATAGTTTACGGGATCATTACAATTTTTCCATTGCGTATGATGCTGGGCGCACCATTGAGAATCTTCGGCAAAAATTAGGCAGTCGTTGAACATCATCTGACGCATCATTCAAAACGTCTATTAGTCTCGCGAAGCAATGCAGAGAGGCGATAAAGGAAGATCTCAAGGAGCGAAGAGCAGCAGTATTAGCTGAAGCAGCAGAGGCTGGGAGGAGCATCCGCAATGCCCGCCGAAGCTTTGCCAGCTACAAGACCAAGATGACCTGCCTCCGACGTCCGGATGGAACAGTTACTGCATCCCGAAGGGCAATGGAGAAAGTCATCCACGACTTCTACTCGGATCTCATCGATAGTCACGCAATGGAAAAATTGTAATGATCCCGTAAACTATTAGCACTGATATCGAGCTCGGATGTAAGTGATCTGTAGAATTTACACCATGAGTATCGCTATTAGAATGAAATTTGATCCATCAGGTAGCATTTGACCTAGCTCTGATAAAATTCGCCATTGGTCTAAGTCCAGATAGTTGAGCGGCTCGACGTCCTTTACCTTTACCCCCTTTGGTGGAGATTAGGAATGGAATGTGAACTGAAAGCGGTTTCGATTTTTTCGTTAAGGTATTTGTTAAATGTGTTGCAGGATTTTCTGGACAACCCAATAGTTCTCTAGAAGCCAAGTAGTCTTGTAATCCGTGAGACAGCCGGTTTCAGAGAACTACCACATTTGGGCAGTATCTTCAGAACTGTGTTAGTTATGGGGTAGAGAAACAAGAATTCACAGAAATGCGCACTTCTTCATTTGAAAGGTTGTAATTTTCTTCAAATAAGAAGTGTGAGAAGTGGTAAGAAAATTTGGAAACTCTAGATTGTTTTCTTTCTAAAAAGTTCAAACTTTTGTAAAGTTCATTTCTTCGGAAAATCGCCCCGTTGGACCGTTTTTGTGCACAACCGGGTTTTTTGGCTTTCAATGAATAACTTTCTTCAAATTCAACCTTTTGCAATTCTTGTCCCCTGGGATAAACTAGAAGGTTAGAGCTTTCCTAACGAATACTTGAACTATTTCCAAAAATGATGGACTCAAAAAATCGTCTCGTTGGACCATTTTGGGATCTTTTGCAGAGCGCACTGTTACAACTTCCTTCATCTAATACCTCTTTGCAATTTGTGAACAACTGATAGAAACTAAAAGGTTAGAGCCTCTCAGTGAATGCTTGATCTCGTTTCCAAAATAACCCCTTGGAAAAATCGTCCCGTTGGACCTTTTTTCATGAATTTTCGGAGCTACTCTCCTGAAAACACGAGTTTTCAACACTCAAACACTCACAGCTCTCTTCAAACTCAATTTTATGGGAATATGATACCATGACATCGCACAAGCTTTGTGCTTCATGACAGTTACTAAACCCTTTCCAGGGAGTCGTACACGGTTAAATAGTTTCTTCGAAACTTCTTGTAAACCCTTAGCAGCACCTTACTTTTTTTCACTAAATAAGGTCCACTTTGAAGAAACTGACTCTCCTCGAGGGCATATTTGTCCACGTGAACAGTCTAATATGGATACTCTCGCAGTAGACTCTTTTGCTCTGAGGTGTGTTATACACTCGTGGTAATTCTGTGGTAAATAGTTAGAGAAGCCTGTACCCCACGCCTTCGAGCCGTCTGTGCTCTCCGCCCATACGGCGTGCGTTGAGGATCTTTCAGCGTGCCGTTTAGAACTGCGCAATGCACGGTTGACTCTGGCTGCAAGCTTCTTCGTATTTGTTGGCTCAGGCTCCGAAAATGAACGTCTTGGAAAATAAAAAATTTATTACGTTTTCTTCACACATTTGAATTCCCTATAGCGAAAACTACCCCTCCTCATCGTACTCACTTGGATACTTGGATGCTCGTTGTTAGCCGATGATCTTCAGCGGCGAGCACACGCTTCCCTCCATTTTTGACGATCTTGAGCGGTTTGGGCCCAGTGTTGGCCCGCATCTTCTTGAAGTTTCTTCAGGGAGTCTCTCCATCGTGTTGCAGGACGGCCAAGTGTGCGCTTCACGTCTCGTGGATACCAGAACGTAACGCGTGTGGTCCACCGATCATCCATGCGTCTGACCACATGTCCGGCCCATCGTTTTCTTTGCGTCCCACGTATACACTGCGGCGTCACGGATACCAGACATTAAGCGCATGTCTGTGCTGCGCAAGTTGCGGCTTCTCTGCTCCCGGCGGTTAATGTTCAGCAATGTCCGCTCCAGCGCTCTTTGTGCGCGAGTCAACATCATCGTAGACGTCTTGTTCTCCGCCCACGTCTCGGATGCGTAGCAGAGTGCGGGCAGTACCGTAGAGTCGAATAGGTCAGCTCGTATCTTCTTGTCCGAGATGAGCTGAGCCGCCTCTTTGATGCTTCCCATTGCCGTCCATGCGCATTTCTTGCGCCTCATGATCTCTGCGCGCAAGTTGTTGTCCACGGAGATGAGTCGACCGAGGTACACATAGCAGTCGGTGTCCGGGAGTGCGGCGCCTCCGAGTATGATAGGTGACGCATCTGCCCATTCGTTCCGCATGACCATTGTCTTGTTCCGGTTTATCGTGAGGCCAATGGCTCTGCCGACATCGTCCAACTCCTCCACCATCTGCTGCAGTTCCTTTTGGTCTTGACTGATGAGGACGATGTCGTCTGCGAAGCGTAAGTTAGACAACTTCTTGCCGTCGATGTCGATGCCTCTATCATCCCAGTCCAGCTGTAGCATCGCGTGGTTGAGGGCGGTGGTGAATAGCTTGGGAGAGATCGTGTCACCTTGCCTGACTCCTTTTTCAATCGGCACGCGTAGCTCTCGTTGAAACAAGCGGATGGTGGTGAATGTGTCCGTGTTGCATTGTTCCAGCAGGTTGATGTAGCACGGGTCGACGCCTGCATGGTGTAATGCGTTCCAGACAGAGTTGAGCTCCACACTGTCGAATGCCTTCGCATAGTCGATGAAGCAGAGAAGGAGTGGCTGCTTGTATTCTTTGGTCCGCTCGATCAGCTGCGTGACGGTGTGGATGTGGTCCATACAACAGAAGCCCTTGCGGAACCCGGCCTGCTCCACTGGTTGATAGTCGTCCAGTTGTCTTTCCAGTCTGTTTAGAATAATCTTCGTGAACAGCTTGTACAACTGTGAGAGAGTGCAATGGGACGAAAGTTCTTCATTTGGTTAAAAGAGTTGAACAATAAAGTTCTCTCCTTTATTGAACAGAAGAACCGTATATGACGTCTTCCACTGAGCCGGGATCCTCACGCGTCCAGGTACTCATTATAGAGCTTGGTGAGCTGCTTTTCCTTGGCTTCATCTGGCGTAGAGCGTTCTCTACCTCCCCCTCTTCCATTCGCGGAGCCACGTGTTGTGGAAGGATACGGGAAACCGGTGTCATCGATCGGAAGAGGTCCGTATGGAGGCTGACGATATTCTCCTCAGTCTTCGTTCTCAATGTCTGCGGTCTCCCGATCAGGGTGAATAACGGTCGAGGATTTCCTCGACCATAGCTCTCTACCATGCGAGAGTAGTGCCGAGAGTGAACATCCGCGCGGAGAGCACAGACGGCACGCGCATGGCGAGTGTGAATGTCCGCGCGAGAGATCGTGTCTGACGGGCAGAGAATCCTCGACGTGCCGTGACGTGTTAAGGAATCCTCAAGCGATATTCACCCTGCTTCTCATCGCGTCTCTCATGACAGTTATGACCGAGCGAGCACTAATGTCCCGACGACATCGCCTGAGGCTCGCTCTAGCTTCTGCCGCTTCCTTCAGTCGAGTGTCTTTGTATCGCTGAATCTACCCCTTCACAGCGTAGCGGCACGGCTCCTGCAAATACGATCCCCTCCCTCTCCCGCTGACCAAATACGACCCCCTGTTGGACTCCGTCCAACGGCGGTTGGTCCTGCCATACATCCGTGGATTTCAAGCTGTAAATGTGTAAACTTCGGATGTTTTCGATAATGCTAACCATGTTTGACCTATAGTAAGGCTAAACATGTGCTAGATGTTTCACCGAGATTACATTTTACCAGTTTTGCTTCGCCCGCTATCGCGCGCATCACACGGCAGGCTTTAGCGAAACTGGAGGACCCATGGAATATCAGCATGAGATACTCCATTAACCATCTCACTATTGACTGTGTTAGACCCTCCACAGTTTCACTGAAGCTCATCGAGAATACGCGTGATAACGTCTGGAGCTGAACTGGTATATTGATCACAACTGTAAACATCCAGCATTCTTCTTGAATTCAGATAATTTAGCGGTGAATAGGATTGCTGTCAGTCTCAAAATCAAAACGAAATATGCCTATTTACATAAGTGAGGAGCTAATGCTTATCATTTATTTACATTCACCATTATTTAGAACCACGAAAGGATTAGCGGTTTAATGAGTTTGGGCTTTCTTAATAGTCAGAAATGAAACTTATCATTTGCTGAAGACTTGATTGAATTTATGCAATCGAATTCTATTAAGTAAGCTGGATATATATCGAAATAATGTGCACGTACCTTTGTTTGTACTACTACGACTTACTACAATTTGTAAGTAGGAACGCTCTAGTGTCAACGCTGCGTAACGGAATTGACGACTTTTGCGTTCTGACGCGCCTTATCAGCCCTTATCAATCGTTATCAGTTTCTGGCACCCACCAACAATGTCCCCGTCCCACCCCACATAACACTTGTAAGTATGGTTGCTCTGGTGTCAACGCGAGCCAGGTAACGGAATCGACGACTTTGCGTTCTGGCGCGCCTTATCAGCCCTTATCAATCGTTATCAGTTTCTGGCACCCACCAACAATGTCCCCGTCCCACCCCACATAACACTTGTAAGTATGGTTGCTCTGGTGTCAACGCGAGCCAGGTAACGGAATCGACGACTTTTGCGTTCTGACGCGCCTTATCAGCCCTTATCAATGTTATCAGTTTCTGGCACCCACCAACAATGTCCCCGTCCCACCCCACATAACACTTGTAAGTATGGTTGCTCTGGTGTCAACGCGAGCCAGGCAACGGAATCGACGACTTTTGCGTTCTGGCGCCTTATCAGCCCTTATCAATCGTTATCAGTTTCTGGCACCCACCAACAATGTCCCCGTCCCACCCCACATAACACTTGTAAGTATGGTTGCTCTGGTGTCAACGCGAGCCAGGTAACGGAATCGACGACTTTTGCGTTCTACGCATCTTATCAGCCCTTATCAGTTGCTATCGCTTCCAATCATGTACCACCAATGTCCCGGGACCCCCACATAACACTTGTAAGTATAGACGCTCTAGTACCAATATGAACGACAAAACGAAATTGGCGATGCTCGCTTTCTAGCCCCTCTTATCAGCTATTATCAGTCGTTATCAGTTCCTATCACGTACCACTTGTGTCCCCATCCCACCCCCTATAACATATGTAAGAACCACTGCGCTATCATTACTGTGACTCGAGCTATGAATTTCCGGTCAAACACACACACACACACACACCAACAGACACACGCTATATAGTAGGATAATGACGACAAAACTAATTTCACTTACTTCCGCTGTAGCGGCTGAAAAATTATTTTGGATTGGATTGTTTCATTAGAAACATACAATGGTCCCTGTCAACCGCCGGGAGCTTCCTCCACTCTATAAGCCTAACCTATTCCGCTATGGTTCCTTCCATTTATGACACTACTACCTTGCAGAGGTGACGCGTGGAAAAAAAAGGAGTTTCATGCAGTGAAAGCATCGCCATAATCATGGCATACGGTTGATTTTCCACCTCCTCCCCCTCCCTTCCTTCCCTCCACTGCCCTCCAGCTGCCACTGCAGCACCATGTGGAATGAACGGAAGTGTGCTAAGCAGGTGTTTATATAGCCCTGAGAGTGTTATCACAACTATCCTGCTACAAAACATTGATATCTCAAATCCTGTAAGCTACCCGATTTGTTAGCGGTTTGTTTATCCCATGAGCTTCCTTCTCACTCACTTCATTTTGCGGACGGACACACATACATACATACACATACATACACACACACATACATACATACAGACATACATACAAACCGACACACCAAATAAGCAGTAAATAAAATAGGAGGATATTTCGCCATGCGAACGGGTCTATACTCACTCCTATTACTACTTTGCATCCACCTGTTTACGTTAATGAAGAAAACGAAGAATGAACTGAATAGACATTTCGTAAGGTCTAGAAAACCTCTGCCAAACTAAGAATATTGGTCATTCTGGAGCCACGCTGTTTTCGGTTGTGTTGATGTATGGCCAACAGAATGAACACTGTGAAGAAGTTAAGCATGAGCGAAATAATTGTAGTGGGTGTAGTTTGAAAAGATGCCACAATGTCCCACGTGCTGCGAAAATGTGGCATACAGGATGGACGACAAGTAAATGACACGGCTTTGTCACGGAAACTTCGAAAGTTTTGAAGCTGTGTGAGAAGCACCATAAGTATAGTATTATACCATAATATACCATATAGTCTGATCCAAAGTTCATCTGAGGTCTCGCCATGAAGATTTTTTTTATCGACCATCACTAAGGGGCTGCCCAAGGACGGTTTCTAGAACTGCAACTTCAAAAAGCGACTCGGTATTCCCTCTTCAACCCTTTGAAAAAAAGATCGATGTTTTCAAGGTTTAAGCAGGTTCATAACTTTCTTCATAGTCAACTTTTTGCAGATGTCCAAGGCTAAGTAGAAGATAGTGCTTTTGAATAAGTGCTAAAACTTTTCAAAATAATCACTCGCTCAAAAAATAGTCCCGTTGTTCCGTTTTTTCCACCTTGATTTTTTTCAAGCCATTTTCCTGGACCGCGACTATGCAGTCTTCAAAGGCCCATAACTTCCTTCAAAATCGATGTGATAAGAAGCGGTAAAGCCTGAATTCCGTCCTTCTGCCTCAATTTTCTTAAAGGAATCTTGCGCGGAAAAATCATGATTCTATTTCAGCCATAAATCACTGGCTTGAGACTCATTATCCACGATAATAGTGAAAAGAACTGAAGTATTGCTTTCGTTTTGATTAGAAATTCGAAAACTCGAAAAGGCTGCTACGCGTTCGAATTGCCCACGGACGTCTTTCACGAATGCTGGCGACGGGGATGCTCAAACTTGGTTCTTGGAGTGCATTCACTAGAAGCTCTTTCTGGCCTTCTGCTTCGTTGCATTCACATCTTACACTTCTACTCCATCCTATTCCATCGATCGATTTGTCTCCACTCTCCGAAATCGCGCGCTTTAACCCGATTCTCTCATTGCGTCGCCTGGTACGTAGCCGGCCAAACGCCGTCTTCTTTCCATGCCTCGCCTGGCTCTGCCTCCTGGTCCTTCGATGGTCCATAACGTGTAGTTTTTGTACGTTTGTTTCTCTTCAGAAACCGAATCTTCATGCGTGAAACTTTGTGTGCTATTTCCAGTGATCACAACTGACATATTCATGTTAGGAAAGAGTGCAAGAATTTTCCGCGCAAGATTCCTTTAAGGGGGTCTCTAGAATTCAATTCAGCAAGTTCGCTACACTTTGTTCCGCTTAGATTTGATTTGAAAGCATCGAAATTCTCTTCAGGAAGTTTGTCTGCTCACGGCCGCTGACAGAGAAGGCGTTTTTATGGGAAAACGCCTGCTCGGGTATACGCCGTGCACCTGTCTGTGGACAGAAGTCGCACTCGCATTTGAAAGTCCTCCATTTCCTGAAGGTGTTAGTATCGTGATTGAGTTGCATTGTACTGTTATATGGTACTCTTGTTTCACTTCCCCATGAACTGCTCTACACTTTGTTCTCCTTGGGATTTCAGGAATGTTCGATCATCGAAGACAGACCATGTTTTTGCACTACGCTGTAACAAAGTTTTTGGCTATTGTAATCTTGATCTATGCTGTCGAGCGAAAGCGCCGTCCGTGTATTAAGGATAATAATGGCTGATAGTGAGACTTATAATGCTCTAATGCTCCCATGGAGCTCTTGTCTGTGTGACTCTCCGACAGCTGCACGGTGCAGAGCTCCTGGAGAACATTAGAGGCGTGAAAGTGCACTCCCGGACACTGCACTTTTCAAGCCGTCTTGCAGCCCGTCTCTCTGGATACGACCCCCTCCCTTTTCGGTCGGCTGAATACGACCCCCTCGTTGTTCTTTGCGCAACAGGCGGTTGACCCTGCTCACAAACGGTGTCCTCGCCACAACCTTCACGACACTTGTAGGTATGGATGCTCCGGTAGCAACGCGAGCTGGGTAACGGAAATAACGTTGTGTTCTGTAGCGCCTTATCAGGTTTCATCAGTTATTATCACTGTCAGTCAGCCACAAACAAAGTCCCGCAGCCGGCATACCACTTCTGCTTATAGCACTCTTGTTATCTATATCAACGACAAATGCTGAATTGGCGATGCTCGCTTTCTAGCCCCTCTTATCAGCTATTATCAGTCGTTATCAGTTCCTATCACGTACCACTTGTGTCCCCATCCCACCCCCTATAACATATGTAAGAACCACTGCGCTATCGTTGCTGTGACTTGCGCTACGGTCAAACACACCAACACGCACGGCCGACTATATAAAGTATAAAGACTACATGTTTTTTATATTCCTTGAACCAGAGGTTACCTCTTCATTGATTTCCAGTGGGATGCCTGTCCCTTGTAAGCTCTCCTTCAACGTTTTGATTACTTTTTGTAAGCATGTGTACAACATCCGTAGTCACAATCGCTGCCACAGTTTTGGCACTTATCGAGACTGGAAAGCCGCTTGACTTGTGCACCAATAGATCCTTTATGATCCCTACCCTAACAACATATCGTCACAGGTCACGTTACCCTGGATATGTTTATAAGGCAAGTCATGCCAAGAGTACCGCACGGGACATCGCATGAGATACAGCGTGCGCCAAAATTACTTGCTCAAATTTTCGCCCTTGTACATATGTAGAAGTTTAGGTTTATTGTTCGTCTTTCAACGAAAGTTTACATAAAATCCCATCACCGAACCCGGCTTCACATCTCAAAGTGCCTCTTTTTGGACTGAGCTTCGGCCTCTGGTTGTGAGGGGAGGTCGTCCACTGTGGCGCGTAGGTGTTCTAAGTAAATTTAAACGTAAGCAGGTTCCTCATCTAAGCTGCGGCCGGGTGGTGTAAGTGCGAGCAGGCCTTGCTCTCTAAAAATCTCAACACGAAATATTCCACCCTGTTCGAAGTAAGTACTTTTGATTGACCGTAATTCGAGCGCTGGTGAGACCAGGGCTGGTGTTCTTGCGTGCTGAAATGTCATCTTCGATCAACCATCTAGTCCAGCACCCTGCTGAAATCCGTTCCAGTGTGGGATACTGCCCAGGAAGGTGATGTTAGTCAGCACACCTTCCAGGGTAACCTCTGCTCTAGTTGAGTACCTTCGTTTGATAAAAACAAGTAGGGACGCGACTTCATGGCTAATCACCCATCAAACCATGATTTTGTCGGCTCTCCGCAACATTCGCGGACCTACTGCAGATATATCGACGACTGTTTCATTATAACATCAACACAGTCTGAAATGGATGAATGCTTCCGACTGCTGAATCAGCAGTCACAGTACATCAAGCTCACACGAGAAGTACCAAGGAACGATTGGCTGCCCTACTTGAATACGCAAATCAAGTTGTCTAATGGCACTGCTAGCATAAAGTGGTATCGAAAACCTAGTTGCAAAAACATCCTGATTCACGCAACATCAGCTCATCCTGGTCCAGTCAAAAATGCAGTCATTAAGAACATGGTCACAACAGCAACCAGGATGTGTTCTGGTGATGAAGAACGACAGGAATCAAGGCAATTAGCTTTGAAAATAGCTGCTGAAAACGGCTATTCGGTACCAATGCATCGCATGAGATCGAGTGCTGGCCAACAGCGACACGTACCACGCCAAGAAAAGTTACCTTTGTGCCTCCCTTTCATCTCCGATCGAGTCAGCACTGCAATACATCACAGTATTGTAAGAGCTCAGCTGCAAGATGATGTTATATTAGTTAACGTGCCTAATAGCAATATCAAACGGCAGCTCGTCCGAAACAGACTGTATGACAGGCAGTGCGTGACTTCAGACTGTATCATCTGCCCAAATGGCACGTTAGGGGATTGTGGTAAGGTTGGGGTGATTTACCAACTTGAATGTATGGTATGTAATAGCACGTATATTGGAGAAACTGGGAGAGCACTAGGTATCCGTATTCAAGAGCATCTAGCTGGGAAGAGGCGTGGTAATGTAGCTACACCACTTGGCAAGCACAAGATTGAGGAGCACAATGGGAACGACTTTGATGTTAAATGTTCTGTGTTAGCGTACGAGACTGAGATTTCATCCAGAAAAGCATTGGAATCATTCTGGATTTTCGCAAGGAAACCTAGAATGAATGGCCGAAACGAATGTCCGTCGATTACGAATGAGCTCTTGCCTTTTGTCTCGAAGTGCGAGCTATCAATGCGACGTGCAAATTGACAGATTTCGAGAAATATATGGCACCACGAGACGAGTAGAGCTCATTCTTTTTACTGACGTCAACTAACACAGGGCGTGAGCTACTGCTCCGCATCGGTGGAATCATCGGTGAGTTAGGTTTTCATACTGAGTGCTCGGTAGTACAGGGTGAAAATGGCTTGAGGGAAAGACAATGGCTTGTCGAGGATTCTTTCACGCTCTTCCACGCGGATGCTGACTCTCGCCAGCTGCGAGCCGTCTGTGCTCTCCGCGCATTCATTCACTCTCGACACTACTCTCACACGGTAGAGAGCCATGGTCAAGGAATTCCTCGACCGTTATTCACCCTGCCGTAGTATTCTCGACGTTCTCTGACGTCAAGAATACTGTGCGCGGTGGATCGAGTAGCTAACGAATCAAAAGCTTCAGACTATCTCCAGGCCTCTGAAGAAGACGAAGCTGTCGAAACGTCAGGCCAGTAAATAAAGATTCCATCTTAAAAACCTCGTTTGGCATACAGTACAAAAACAATTGCAGTAAATTCAACATCAAATGCCGAGGTTCCAAGAAAGGACGACGTGGAGACTACGGAGTGATACCTTTTTTCTCAGCAATATTACAGCTTGAGGGATAGCGCTTTTCCTAGCTTTTTGACTATGTTTGTTAGTGACCTCGTTAGATTGGGTCGCACCATACCACTTCTACACTCGTACGACTTCAACATTTTCCATGGAGGTTGTAGCTGGTGGTGTCCACCATTCTCAGCCTATTTCATAGCTTCGGAGTCCTTTTATCATTTGATGACAAACTCCACAGTTATGCCACGTACTAGTAGCATTTTGGCTATTGTTTTTGCACTGGGACCAAGCACGTTCAACTGAGTGGTCATGGCGTAGGGGAAATATAGTCCCACTTTTCTGAAAATCATGAGCGCTGAGAAGTAGGATTCAAAGCAATTATAGAGGACGTATTCGAAAGGATGACCACCAACTGCTCCTTATCGTTTGCAAGTGTCAACGGAACCATCGCTGTAACTTTGAGCATGTAATTTTGGCGCACCTGTATTTGGAGTGAAGATTCAATTAATGAAACGTTTGCAATCAACCTCACATTGTGGACTGTTTTACACACATGTGTTGTTTTCCTAGTTGAATAACGAGCACACGCATGAATCGGCATTGAAAACTGATCTACCGTGTATGAGGCGCTATTTCTGTCTGTGGGTGTTTGTGCGTCTGTGTGTGTGCAACGAAATTCATAACACACGTCGCAGCAGTCATCAGGAGTTGATTATGGGTTATAATAGTAAAATGGAGGAGTTGGACGGCAACACATATGGCGTGGGACAGAAAAAGCTAACAACGTTGATAAGAAAAGCTAAAACAGAATTTATCGAAACCACAGTGCGCTTCTCTGCAGCGATGGAGTACTCACTTTAGGTATGATGTAGGGAGGAGGGGCAGGAAGCATATTTAGTGGAGGAGAGAAAGTGATAAGAGCTGACGTGAGTTGATAGAGGCGCTAGAATGCAATTTCACGAAATTCGTAGAGGGTGTCCAAGCAGCAGTGAAGCGTTGTTCTAGCGAGTTATGTACAGTGTGGCACGGGGGACAAAAGTTTATATCGGCCAAGTAGGGCTGATACTAACGTATGTGTGAGAACAAAGAAGCCACCCAAAACCAGATTCTAGACCACACATTTTATTTCAATATCATTCCATTTGCCATCGTCATCATCAAATACCATTCGACTGCCACACTCCCCAGAATTCTTAATAATGAGTGGGATGTTCGAAATACAATAGTACTGTACTGAGTACTGGGTTATTCACTTCAACATCATCGGCGTCAAACATTATTTGACCGCTAAAATACTCTACTGCATGGTGGTTGTTTACAGACATTACTTGGAATTTAACTTAACTGCGCTTATTAAACAGTGAGCTTCCGCAAAAATGGGAGCCTATAGAGCGATCAGCTAAAGCATTTTACAACCACTCGCTTACTTTTGAATTCTTCTGCTGTGGGACCTAACGCTTCACTGGCTGTCCTCTCTCATAGAAAGCTGTTGTGTCGTGCGAGCGGTAGCATACGGATCTAAACTAGTATGTAATGAAAGAGAATGCCGTGTGTTGCCCTGGGTCAGGAAAGAATTGGTCGACATGGTGGCTCAGGGTACGTAGTGTGTTGAAACTAAAGAACATTTGGCCACAACTCGATACTTGATCCGACCATAATTTTGAATTCATTTCTACTCATCGTGTAATAATAGTGCACAGGCTATAAATTCGGTTATTTGAAATGTATCAAGTGCACCACTCGATCTTTGATCATGGTTTCTCTTCCAGACTTTGGGTTAAATGTTGTGTACGACTTCCCGCTATTGAAAATATCATGGATGGAGGAACTGGACAGCTTTAACTTGAAAATCTGTTGTACTCAAGAAAGTCCGGAAGGACCACGTTACAGCCAAATCCTGAGAATAACACACGCCCACTTTCATCCGGTATTCTCCTTTTTTCAAGTTGATATTTTCCTCGTTGTTTTATTTAGTGTTTGCCCATTCTGAAAAATGCACCACGTACCACGAATCACGTCCTAGGAGACTGGACCTACTGCAGGAGTGCAAGGCTATTCCGTATTTTCAAACATAATCAGGAATGAAACTTGCTCCATGTCTGTAAAAAAAACAGTCTTTACAGCGGAGGGAACTTTGACTGTGTATCACTTCATTATATAAAACAGAAGTGTGTGCGTGTGTGCTTGCGTGTG
>MU868461.1:115636-138949 GCA_036418205.1 Ostertagia ostertagi | reverse complement strand
ATAAGGGGCGTCAGAATGCAAAAGTCGTCGATTCCGTTAACCAGCTTGCGTTGACACGGGAGCGTCCATACTTACAAGTGTTATGTGGGGTGATCCCGGGACATTGGTGGTACATAACTGAGAGCGATAACGACTGATAAGGGCTGATAAGGGGCGTCAGAATGCAAAAGTCGTCGATTCCGTTAACCAGCTTGCGTTGACACGGGAGCGTCCATACTTACAAGTGTTATGTGGGGTGATCCCGGGACATTGGTGGTACATAACTGAGAGCGATAACGACTGATAAGGGCTGATAAGGGGCGTCAGAACGCAAAAGTCGTCGATTCCGTTACCTAGCCCGCGTTGACACTAGAGCGTCCCTACTTACAAGTGTTATGTGGGGTGGTCCCGGGACATTGTTAATGGGTGATAGAAGGTGGTTGAAAGTTATTAGGACTGATAAGATCTGTCAGAACGCAAAAGTCGTCGGTTCCGTTACCGGCTCGCATTGACACCAGAGCATCCATACAAGTGTTATAAGGGACGGGACGGGGACATTGTTGATGGGTGATAGAAGGTGGTTACAACAGATAAGGACTGATAAGGGGCGTCAGAATGCAAAAGTCGTCGATTCCGTTACCTAGCCCGCGTTGACACTAGAGCGTCCCTACTTACAAGTGTTATGTGGGGTGGTCCCGGGACATTGTTAATGGGTGATAGAAGGTGGTTGAAAGTTATTAGGACTGATAAGATCTGTCAGAACGCAAAAGTCGTCGGTTCCGTTACCGGCTCGCATTGACACCAGAGCATCCATACAAGTGTTATAAGGGACGAGACGGGGACATTGTTGATGGGTGATAGAAGGTGGTTAAAACTGATAAGGACTGATAAGATCTGTCAGAACGCAAAAGTCGTCGGTTCCGTTACCGGCTCGCATTGACACCAGAGCATCCATACAAGTGTTATAAGGGACGAGACGGGGACATTGTTGATGGGTGATAGAAGGTGGTTACAACAGATAAGGACTGATAAGGGGCGTCAGAATGCAAAAGTCGTCGATTGCGTCACGTAACTCGCGTTGTCCTTCGAGCGTCCCTACTTACGAATTCTATTTGTGGTACGTGGTACGTGCACATTGTATCGATGTGACCAGCTTACTTGATAGAATTCGGTTGCATAAACTCAAACGAGTCTTCTGATAAGTTTGATTTCTAAAGCAATATCAAGAAAGCCCAAACTCATTGAACCGCTAATCCTTTCAGGGTTCTAAATAATGGTAAGTGTAAACAAATGATAAGCATTAATTCCTCACTCAATGTAAATAGGCATATTTCTTTTTCATTTCGAGACCGACAGCAAGAAAATCGGATTCAGTGCTAAATTATCTGAATTCAAGAAAAATGCTGGGTGTACAGTTGTGAGATAACTATGTACACGAATTAAGTTCCAGACGTTATCACGCGTATACTGGATGGACTTCAGCGTTTCAGCGATACTGGGAAAGGTCCGACACATTCAATAGTGAGGTGGCTAACGGAGCATCTCATGCTGATATTCCAGTAGTCACCCGGCTTTGATTTTTGGATGTGATATAGGGGGTGGGACGGAAACATGTTTGATGAGGACCGGAAAGTGATAGCAACTGATAGGGGCTGATAAGAAGCGTTGGAAGGAAAATGTCACTAAAGTGGTGAGAAAAAATATCATTTCTTGGCGATGTTGTCGTGATCCATTCGACCGCTAACCTGCCTGAATTTCTTAAATGGTTGGCATGTGTGGAAATACGATAACTATTGGCATTCCCATCTCATACGGAGTCATTCAATCGTTTAACCATCCCAATGTCTGAAGCATGGTACAAGATGCGTTAGAGCGCAATGATCGTCGGTTTCGCTACCCAGCTCGCGTTGGTACAAGAGCATCCACACTTACAAGTGTTACGTGGGATGGGACGGGGACATGGTTGGTGGGTGATTGGAAGTGGTTTCAACTGATAAGGGCTGATTAGGAGCGTCAAAACGCAAAAGTCGTCGATTCCGTTACCTGGCTAGCATTGACACCAGAGCAACCATACTTACAGGTGTTATAAGGGGTGGGACGGGAATATTGTTGCTGGGTGATGGAGAGTGGTTACAACTGATAAAGGCTGATAACGCGCGTCAGAAATCAGCTTGCGTAGCTTGCGCTGATTCTAGAAAGCCCCTACTTACAATTTCTATTTGCAGTGGTACGTGCACATTGTATCATTGTATGACCAGCGCACTTAGAAGCAGTCAATTGCATAATCTCAATCAAGTCTTCAGCAAATGATAAGTTTCACTTATATCACAAGAGCCCGAACTCATTAAACCGCTAATCCTTTCGGTGTTCTTAATAATGGTGAATGTAAATAAGAGATAAGCCTTAGCTCCTGACTTATGTAAACAGGCATATTTCTTTTTCATTTTGAGACTAACAGCAATCCTATTCACCGCTAAATTATCTGAATTCAAGAAGAATGGTGGATGTTTACAGCTGTGAGACAAATATGCCAGTTCAGCTCCAGAAGTTACCACGCGTATTCTTGACGGACTTCAGCGAAGCTGGGAGAGGTCTAACCCGTTCAATAGTGAGGTGGTTAATGGAGTACCACATGCTGATATTCCATGGGCCCTCCAGTTTCGCTAAAGCCTACCATGTGATGCGCGCGATAGCGAGCGGAGCAAAACTGGTGTATGTATATATGTGTGCCATGTTTTTGTATGTGTGTGTGTGCGTGCGTGTGTTGTGTGTGTGTTGTGTGTGTGCGTGTGTGCGCCTGTGTGCTGGTGTGTGTGTGTGCGTCTGTGTGTGGTGTGTGTGTGTTAGCACACTCAGTCTCATTCAACATGGTGCTCCCGTGGCAGCTGAATGAGCGGGAGGAACGGGGAAGGTGGAGGGGGTAGAGGGGTAGAGTGAAGGGAGCAAGAAAGGGAAGGGTGGAATGGAGGGGAGGGAAGGGGAGAGGAGAAATGAAGGGAGAACATGGTGCTGCCTGCGCTGGAGAGAAGGGGTGTAAGGAGGTATAACACATCCAATAGTGAGGTGGTTAATGGTTACGCAATGCTGCTATTTCGCGGTTCCTCCCTAAACTGTGATGCGCGCGATAGCGTGCGGAGCAGACCTGGTAATATATAATACCAATTGGCGCCGCACGCATTGCGCGCACAGCAGAGTTCTGCGGCGTTATATTATGGTGCGGTGTGAATTCTCGAATTTGGCCCATTGCACTCCGAATATTTGAATTTCAAGCTGGATTCTGTCCTATTGCCCCATGCTTCCTCCACCGATGGCTTTTGAGCTTCCCTCCTTCCTCCACCAACTGTTCGTGATCGCCAAATAATTTTCCGTTTTTCCCGGCTTCGGACTGCCTGCGGACCGAATTATGAAGCTCGTGGTAAACTCCGCCCATTTCTTTACATGTCCCACCTTCCTTTTTCTTCCCCACCAACCTCTTCCCACTTTCTACTCGGTCTTTGAACTATCTCTGAGCGGATTTATAATTTTGACGGCGAATCCTCGTTTTTGGTGTATCCTCCGCACGTACTTTCCTTCGCTCACTTCTCTTCAGGTTTCCACCACTTCTTTCAGCCGAGTCACGAAGTTTTGTGGAGAAATCCGCCCACTTTGGACTCGCCTCGCCCAGCATGAACAGTTGGGCTCCACTCCTTCACCCACCTCTATCCTCCCTTTTCCCAGTCTCCGGATCTTCTTGGAATCGAGTTATGAATTTTCGTCGCAAACTCCGCCCATTTTGGTCATGCCCCGCCCACCATTGACAGCTGGCCTCCACTCCTCCATACACCTCTATCTATCTCTATTGTTCCGGCTCTTTAAGGCTTCCCCGGCCCGAATTATGAGGACTTGTAGAAAGTGCTGTACACTTCAGAGCGCGCCCCGCCCATTCTGGGCGGACCTACGCCCACGTTACTGTATGCTGAAAACCCCTTGGACATTGCTCCCCTACATCAACTTGCTTTTTGCAGTGTAGCTTTCTCCCAACGAAGTTGTTAATTTTTCATAAAGCACTGCTTTTTCGGATAACGCCCCGCCCAACGAGGACGGGTCTCACCAATTCGATGTGACTTACCAATACCCACTTTTTGGCCCACTTTCGAGGTTGTTTTTCACTGAAATTGAAATCTTGGTCGTCAGTACAGTTCACTTCAATGCACGCCACGCCCACTGTAGGCGGGGCTCCGCTTAGCTGATGTGTGCTTTATACTTCGGGAGACCTTGCTCATCCATTTCACACTTGAACCGGTCTCTCCAGGCGTATCCTCAGGAGCTAGGGAATTTCGTGACAGACATACAGAACGACAGACGACTGACAACAGACGACAGACGAAGCGCTCTATAGTAGTAGGAAACCAGTTGGCCCCGCACGCGTTGCACGCACAACACAATTCTGCATATTTCCTATTATAAGTAATGCGCTAATTCTCTCTGTCTGTCTCTCTGTCTGTCTGTCCGTCTGTCTTTATGTGTGTGTGTGTGTTTGTTTGTTTGTAGGGCTGTTTGTCCGTCTTTTACAAAATTTGGTATCAACCCTTTGACGACAATGGCACCCAATGGTGGATGCCACCTTAGAATTTCCTTTTTTGTGCATTTAAAACATTTGTAACACCCCAAAAATTATAAGCATGTTCCATGATATCTATGGCCTGCGCGACTTGCAGAAATGTTTGCTGGGTGTAGCAACTGCTACAGCCTTTGCAATGTTACTGTTTTGTCGTTTTGTTTTATTCATGCAGATGCAATAACAACTGTACTATGGATTGCTCATCAATGCCGCTGGGTCGATCGAGATGGAAGGCGTGGCCTCACCGATCGCAGCTTCGACAGTCGCTGATCGTTCTTTGATGTCACCCCGAGCGAGATGGGAGGCGGGGCGTCATCGACCGCATCTCCGACAGGACCACTCATCGTTCTTTGATACCGAGATAGTACGCGAAGCGCGCATATTTTCGCAACATACCAGCATTGTTTACGTGAGACTTCAATTAACTCCGCATTCTTTCAGACAAACATCGATCCCGGTGACCCCGGCCGAGGGGTATAAATAGCGAGAGCTTTCCTCAGTCGGGGCTCATTGCCATAGTGGCTCAATCGTCTTCCGACCTCCATCTGGTCATCTCCGGCACTTCACCTTCAATACCCAATATCCGGCATCGATCAATACAATCAATATCCGGCGGCTACCAATATCAACATCCAATATTCGGACGGCAGATTTGATTGTTAGTGTTCGGTTAGATTAATAAATATCTAGACTGAGCTGTGCACTATAGCACTTCAGAGGTTCAATTCCGCGTGGCAACTCGTAAAAGAGTTTTGGCGAGCTACCTCACCGCACAATACCGGACACAGCGCATCACCACCCAACCACCACACTGGGAGCTGATTTATATAAAATTTTGGAATGTGCCATTTGACTCGCCACCATATTAATTGGAGTTTTAAATTATTAGGCCGAAGATTCAATTACTAATCAGGACTTCTTCGTCTTCACATAGCCCTCGTATATGGAAAGGGCTTTGAAGTGTATCGGAATTTCTCTTAGACGCTTAAACTTTTAAAGGTGTGCCCTCCTTTCCTTTGAAACGCGAGTTCCCTGTCCGAATTTGGAATTCTCTTGAAAATGATTTACAGCACGAGAGCCTAGAATTGCAGTTATGATAGGTGTACTGCTAGAGTCAAAAATTCTACAGAAAAATGGCTTCAAAGGAAATTTTGCCTGATTGCGAGCGAGAATTTTGCGCGCCAAAAACAGGCGTGGTTCCACGAGCAAGCTACGTGCAGATACGCATTGTCGTCAAAGGGTTAAGCGAACAACAACCTATAGGGTCCAGGTCAAATTTGGAATGGGTGTACCATAACTCGAGAAGTAGAAAACACACTTCAGCTAAGCGAAGCCCAGCTCACAGTGGGCGTGGACTGCATCGAAATGAGCGATACTGAACACCATGACTTCAAATTATCACAAAACGGCCTCGAGACTGGGGCTAAAAGTTGTTATAGGTGCGTGTTGGTAAGCCAGATTCGATTAAAGAGAGCCACTCTCGGTAGGCGGGGCGTTCTCTCAAAAAGCGGTGCTCAATGGTGTTCATAACGCGGCTAGGAGAAAGCCTACAGAGCAGAAAAGAATCCGTGCAGGAAAGCAATTTAAGGTATTTTCAGTACACATGATGTGAACGAAGGCCGAAGCGTGTCCTAAAGTAGACGACGCTTTCTACGGGCTCATAAATCGGCTCCGAGATGACTTAAAAGATAAAATGATAAAGCATTTGCCGCTGATCAATCCCTTTTAGAATGCGTCACGCATTCTACTTCCATTTGCACATTCGTAGTAGCGTTCGAATGCGATGCGGCCTATACAATGACTTGCGGGGGCCAGCCGATGTTCAAGTCAGTGTTCTCATCCTCCCAGACAAGACTGGTATAAATTAAACGACCCCGGAGGGATAGAAGGCTTGGCTGGCCTGAGCGACGCACGAGCAAGGGTTTGATCCCCGGACCGCTCGCGTGGTAAGCGTGCCACTGGCCACTACACCAATTCCGCCACCGAGATGACTACTTGTTAGAGACGGGAAAACAATGGGTAGAGGTTAGGATAGGAGGGAATCTAAATATCAGGGCTGGGCGTGGCCTACACCAGAGTGGGAAGAATTTGCGACAAAGGTACATAGCTCGATTTCGCTTCATACAGAACCTCATCGGCTCCGAAATGAATTAGAGAAAAAAAAACGTGTACAGAGGTTGGAGGAGGAGGGAAGGCTAAGTGAAAAGGCCGGGCGTGGCACACCCCGAAGTGGGCGGAGTTTTCTACCACTCTTATAACTCGGTTTCTGAAAATATGGATAAGGGTTGCCGGAGGGGGTGGGGTAAAATGCTAATGGTGGGCTAACGAGGAATGCTCAGTTGGTCAGTCTGGCCATGAGGTGTAGTCCACTTACTCGTCTTCCGACGCTGAGCTCAAATCCGTTTCTGGTACCTGCGGTACGATTAACTTAAAGGAGTTACGAGGGATTTTTCTCACTGTGGCTTTTTCACTATGGCGCCCTTTACATCCTCGCACCCCGCTTGCCTCGCTCTTGAGCCGGTGAGGAGCCTTGTTGGTGGGCCTGGTGGTGTAGTGGATAACAAGCTTGCTTTATACGAATCCAAAATCCTTCTATTTTATAAAGCGCTAACTTTGTGTGTCGGTTTGTGTATCTGTGTGTGTGTGTGTAGTGTGGTTGTGTGTGTGTGCGTGTGTATGTATGTGTGTTCCGTCCGCAAAATGAAGTGAGTGAGAAGGAAGCTCATGGGATAAACAAACCGATAACAAATCGGTAGCTACAGGATTTGAGATACTCAATGTTTTGTACAGGATAGTTGTGATAACACTCTTAGGGCTAATATAAACACCTGCTTCAGCACACTTCCCGTCTCATTCCACATGGTTGCTGCAGTGGCAGCTGAGGCCAGTGGATAGAGGAAGGAGGATGAGGAAGGGAAGGCGAAAAAATCTACCGTCATACCAATGATTGTGTCCCTCTCTACTGTATGAACACCCCACTGTGTTGCATACGCGTCACTTCCACGAGGTGTTGGTGTCACAGGAGGAGGGACCATAGCGGAGGATAGAAAAGCTTGCGCAGGAAAGGAAGGTCCGCGGTTGACGGGGAACTAATCGTGTGGATGAATAGCGCATGACCACGAAATGCAGCTAGAAATGCGCGTGCGCTATTGCGGCCGCATCACATGTAGTGTTCAATCACGTGGATTAATAAGGCTCAAAGACATTGATAACATGCTGAATGTTAGGTCGTGCGCCACATCTCTACTATATATAATCGGCTATAGCGGTTTGCGTGTGTGTGTCTGTGTGTGTATGTGTTGTCTGTCATGACGGAATACATAGCTCGGCACCAGTGGTCGCTCAGGGAAGATGGTTTTAAGATATGATATGGGGGATGGGACAGGAACATATTTTGTGGGGTTCACAAAGTGATAACGACTGATATGAGAAGACAAGAGGCGCTAGAACGCAAGTGTCGCGGAATTCATAGCTCGGGCACCAGTTGTCGTCAGGAGTTGGTTTCAAGATATGATATAGGGGGTGGGACGAGACTATATTTGGTGGGGGTCACAAAGTGATGACGACTGATACGAGCAATTGAGAGGCACTGAAACACAATTTTCACAAAATTAATAGTGCACTTCGCTTCATAGTCGTTAGAAACTGATGGGACATGATATGGGGGTTGGACGGTAACATATTTTGTGGGGGATCAAAAAGTGATAACGACAGATGAGGACTGATAATTACGATATGTACGAACGTAGAGATTACTCGAAACCAGATTGCAGATAATGCATTTCATTTCAATATCATTTCCTTAGCGTTGTAATTGTAAATTCAAACACCTTTCGACCGCTACACCTTCTAGAGCTCTTGAGGATGAATGGGATGCTCTAATAAATTTGATAGTGAATACTGGGCATTCCGTCTTGAGATTATCAAAAATTATTCGACCGCTAAATTTCCTCGATTCTCGATGCATGGTGGTTGTTTACATGCATCACTTTAGCTGTGCGCTTATCAAACAGTGAGATACAGCCAAGATGCTCAACGGACAGTAATGCATTCAACGAAGCAGCTATAGTTAAGCGGTGAAACCCAAATCTTCACCGATTGCCAGTTTTGTCAGAGGCTTCCGTGTCATGCGCGCGCTAGCGGGCGGAGCTGAACTGGTGTGTTTATATTTGGTTATTCTGATTTGCGTCCCCCTTCTACATCTGGAGAGTGCAGACTCTAGGATCTCCTTCTCGTGCTCATTTTTCAGTTCTTCATTACGATGGACTTGAATACACAGAAGCTCATTCCGGGATGGGTTTTGTGTTATATCACAAGAACCGAATTCCTTCAACAGGTACGCCAACACCAACTTTGTGCAGAACATCAGGAGATAATGAAGACTTAATCAACGGCTTTTCTGTTGGGAGATGCCACGTCACGGTAGACCACAAACGTGGAGTTAGAACGTGGAGTTACGGGGTAATCAGACCGGATCTTCGAGTGAACAAACGTATGTCCAACCATTTTCTTTATTCTAATCTAGATTTGTTGTAATCTGTATATGGAATTTTCTCATTTGTGTGAATTTGTTAATTTAAGAGTCTTCTGTGTATCAAATTTCATCATAATAAAGAACTAAAAAAAGAGCACGAAAAGGAGATTTTAGAGTCTGCACTTTCCAGATGTGAAAGGGGGACGCAAATCAACAAAATAACCATATATGTATAGACACATTTTGGATTCGTATGAAGCTAGCTTGCTATCCACTACACCACCAGGCCCACCAATAAGGCTCCTCACCGGCTCAACTTCAGCGAGGCAAGCGGGGTGTGAGGATGTAAAGTGCGCCACAGTGAAGAAGCCACAGTAAGAAGAATCCCTCGTAACTTCTTTCAATAGTCATGAGTCGTACTACAGGTACCGAAAATGGACTTGAGCTCAGCGTCGCAAGACGAGTAAGTGTACTACACCTCATTACAAATGGCCGGACTGATAAATTGAGCATTCCTAGTAAGCATGCACCTAAGTGTGTCGCAAAAATTCATGACTCATTTGGTTCCTACGAGACCTCATAGTCGGCTCCAAGATGAATTAGAGACCGGAAAAGACGTGTATAGAGGTGATAGGAGAAGGAGAGGTTGAGTGTGAACGCTGGGTTTGGCCCATCCTGAAGTGGTCGGAGTTTGCTACCACTCTTATAACTCAGCTTCTAAAAGCCTCGACGACCGGAAGAAAAGAGCTGAAGCGAGCGCAGAAAGGATGGTTAAAAGCTGTTGGAGGGGGGGGGGACACCGGAGTAGGCGGAGATTCCTACTCGCTGTCATAGCTCAACACCCTGACGACCCTTATCAGAGGAAACATTGCACAGAACTTAGCAGTGGAGGGATGAGAAATGCAATTGATGCATCGAAGTGGTTAGCGCGAAAATTCGCTATTGTGCTAATAAATTCTAGCTTTGCTTCGCCCGGTATCGCGCGTATCATACGACCTGAGATTCCGCAGGCAGTCCAGGCGTATTTATCACACATAGCTCTGTAAACACTCGGCCATTTTCCTGAAATTGATAATTTAGCGGTGAATAGGGATATAGTGTTAGCCTCACAATTAAATTGCAACATTATCATACAAGCATCAAATGCTTATCCTTCGTTCACAGTGTTCGCAAATCCTAAGCTTTGGCGGCCATTAAATGAGTTCTGGTCTTCTTGGTATTTGATCAAGAATGGAATGTACGATAGAATGAATCAATAGAATGTCCACGACCTATCCTTAAAGGAATCTTGCGCGAAAGACTGCTTGCACTCTTTCCTCACAGTGAATAATGGTCAGTTGTGATCACTGAACTAGGCAGCACAAAAGGTTTCAGCTGCATGAAGATTCGGTTTTTTCCCCTGGAAGAAAAGAATAAAACCCAAAAAAACGTAAAGCAAAAAGTCAACACGTTATGGGACCATCGAAGGACCAGGAGGCGAGCCAGGCCGAAGGCTGGAAAGAAGACGGGCGTTTGGCGCGGCGTACGTACCAGAGGCGACGCAATGAAGAGAATCGGTAACGCGCGCGATTTCGGAGAGTCTGGAGACCAACTCGATCGATGGAATAGGATGAGAGTAGAAGTGTAAGATGTGAATGCCACGATAGCGACAGGCCGAAAGAGCTTCTAATTGAATGCCCTCCAAGAACCAAGTTTGAGCATCCCCGTCGCCAGCATTCCTGAAAGACATCCGTGGGCAAGTCGAACGCGTAGCAGCCTTTTCGAATTTTCGAATTTCTAATCAAAACGAAAGCAATACTTCGCTTCTTTCCACTATTATCGTGGATAATGAGTTTCAAGCCAGTGATTTATGGCTGAAATAGAATCATGATTTTTCCGCGCAAGATTCCTTCAATAACATTAATGAAAAGAGCCCCATAGTGCCATGAACGGCGCAATGGAATTGCCGACTCCTGCCTTCTAAGACTTTTTATCAGCCTCTATCAGTTGCTATCATTTTTGTCGCCCACTTACAATGTCCAGGTATCACTCCATATAACACTTGTAATTATGAACGCTCAAGTGTCAATGTCAGCTGCTCGACGGAATTTGGACTTGTGAGATCGAGGAGCCTTGACAGCCCTTATTAGTTTCTATCATCCTATTTCACCCACAGTGTCCCGGTGCCACCTCACATACACTTGTAAGTATGAACGCTCTACTTTCAACGCGAATGCTTGAGTTACATTAATGAAAAGAAAATATCAAGAAGGAATGGGAGAAAAATTAAAACGAAAGTAAAAGGGAACAAAGGAAAGTAGCTGACGAATACCAGGCGCGGTAAGCAGTAAATGCCCCTAAAACTTCGCTCGAATTTGACGCGCGGTTTCCCGCACGTGGCGAGCCGCGTGACGACGTCGAGCGGTGACTGCCCACAGGCCTAATGATTAGCTCTTGCTTTAGAGCTAAAAACTCGAACTGAATTGAATTCGATCCTACCGAATGCTTGTTCTTATACTGGTAGGGAAGTGGTATCACAATCACGACATCTTTTCCCTCTAGTCGACTATTTTGCGTACGGACAGGCAGACGTGCAAACACGCACACAAACCGACACACCGAAATTCTGATGTATATAATGAAGTGATTATGTCACGCTGCATTAATACATTAAAGGAATTATTCCGCATCGATTATGTAATCTGGATGCGCTAGACATTCCACTCACCTAAACAATCGTACTGGCATTTCATTGGAAATTGTCCCATAAGTATGACGACCATCAAGGCTTAGCCTGAGTATCTCCGAAAACCTTGATGTGTCTCATGCATTGCAAGCCCAAATCAAAAAAAAGTATCCATGGAGCTGCAAATGAAGCACCGCTGGTCATTCATCTCATTAATGTGCAAACAAAGGCAACATTAAAAGTAGGATATATCGCTGTTCTCCCGTTGCTTCGTCTGACCTGCAGTTGCTGGGACAAAATTCCATACGACCTTTCTTGCCGTAGAGGACCGCGGGCATGTCGGTGTGCTCAGAGTGATTATGCATTTCGCTGCATTTTCTTCTCTAAAGTCTAAGGGCATTCAGGACAGGAAGTTTGGAAGCCCATTTCCCAAATTGCGGCAAGAACGTTTGCGCTCGGTGCATGAAATTAGGGGTTTCCAATGCATGAGACACATTAAGGCTTTCGGAGATACTCAGGCAAGCCGTAGTGGTCTTCATACTTATGAGACAATTCCAAATGAAATGCCACTACGATTGCGGAGGTGAGTGGAATGCGTAGCGCATCCAGGATTACATTGATTGGTGCTGAATGCATTCTTTGACGTATTAGTGCAGCGTGACATAATCACTTCATTATATTAACCAAAAGTTCGGTGTGTCGGTTTGTTTGCGTGCGTGTTTGCACCTCTGCTTGTCCGTTCGCAGAATGGTCGACTAAAGGCGAAAGATGTCGTGATTGTGATACCACTTCCATAACAGTATAAGAACAACCATTCAGTAGGATCGAATTCATTTCAAGGGTTTGGCTGTAAAGCAAGAGCTAAGGAGGGGCGCCTTGATCTCACAAGTTCCCATTCCGTTGAGCAGCTGACATTGACACTTGAGCGTTCATAATTACAAGTATTATATGGAGTGATACTTGTGTAATTGGGCGATAAAAATGATAGCAACTGATAGAGGCTGATAAAAAGTCTTAGAAGGCAGAAGTCGGCAATTCCACTGCGCAGTTCCCCTTAGCACTACGGGGCTCTTTTCATAAGTGTTATTAGGGGTGGGTCGTAGTCATTCTGTCGATATAATCAGCTTGGCTTGAGCAGACTCTTAGGGAATGGTACATTCTATTCTTGATCTAATACCAAGAAGACCAAAACTCATTCAATGATGGGCAAAGCTTAGAATTTGCGAACACTGTGAATGAAGGATAAGAATTTAATGCCCTTGATGCCCACTTGATGCAATTTAATTGTGTGGCTAGCACCATAACTCTATTCATCGCTAAATTATCAAAACTCAGGAGAATGGCCGTGTTCACAGAGCTATGCGAGATAAATATACCAGGAGTGCCCGTGGAATCTTAGGTCGTATGATACGCGCGATACCGGGCGGAGCAAAGCTGGTATAAAATAATATAAGAAGAGTCAATATCTCTAGGTGTGTGGGGCGTGCATCTACATGGCGGAGCTATCCACGAAACATTATAAATCGGTCACAAGGAGCCACGGAGACAGGGAGAAAAAAGTGGACTGAGTCTGACAACGAAAGGGATGTCAGTCCATTGGCGGGCACCAAAGTGGGCATAATTTGCCACAAAAACTTCGTAAATCGGTTCCAAGAAATACAAGAGACCGGGAAAGACGGGGTAGAGGTCGGCAAAGGGAAGGAGGCCATCTACGATTAATGCGTGGCATGCACCAAAGTGAGTGGAGTTTGCCACAAAACTTCATACAGTTAGAATAGTAGGTGATGCAGTTCCACGACACAACAGAGAGAAGCTCTAATCTTTATCATCAGCGCAAAATAACTGAATAATGGCCTCATCTCGGAGCGATGGGAGCGGGTATAGGTTCAGGCTGCCGGTCGTGGTGATTTCTCCTTAAATGCCCTCTTCTGGGCTCCTCCTCCTTGACCGTACGATTGCTCTCACCGTCTCGTCTCTCCATGTCGTTCCTGCGAGCTTACAACTTAGCTGTGGACTGTGCGATGGCTCACTTTTTTTCTTCTCGTTCTCATAGACCACATACCCAGTTTAGCTTGGCTCTTACATCTCAACCTTTTCACCAAAACTTCCGTCCTCGGACGTTGAAGAAAAGGGCGGTACGACCGAGAAAGAGGGATGAGTAAAAATAAGAAAAGAACGGAAGCGTGACTCCATAACGGTTGGAACTTACGCTTGCAGAGAAGGTCTCGATCCATCGATGAGAGTCAGAAGGAGTGTTGCTAGGCAACAAGCGTGTGAACCGTACGTGGATTTGCCGTGGGATGACGGCCCTCTCAATCCTGAAGAAATAGTTGCATTGATATTCCCTGCATAATTGTCATTATAAAATTGCTATGGGATGAAAAAACACGAAAGAGGGAGGACGTATCTCCACTGTTATCGTGGCTTACCATCGGATCTGAAGCTACAGCAAAGGTTGTTAGAGATGGATGGTGGGCCGACGTCCTGGAGCTGAAGAACAACTTGCGCTCGCTTCTTCAGATCGCCATGTTTCACTGTTCTCGCCTCCACTCTCTTACCTGTCGCAATCTGAAACGTCCAAACTTTTATCACACAATGATTAGCTTATCCTTGTAGAATCCCTTGCTTCTAAGGAAAAGTCCTATGGCGCTAACCCTTTCTCAAGAGTTGGAGTCAGGGCAGGTGCCGTTCTCCAAATGGCTGTGCTCTAGCCGTGTGCGGCAAGCACGTACGAAAGTTCCAGTAGTGACGAAGCGTAGATAGCACATGACGCTGCGGTTGCTCGCGTCTTGTCACCGCAAGCCTGAAATGTATTCCTGAATTTATTCCGCGTGTTTCAGTCATATGATTGAGACATCTGGTGTATGAAATGAACTACCGGTAAGGTTCGTTTCTGAGATGAGGGATGTCGATACGGCCGAAAACGCTTGGTGGACATGATATTGAGCCTCCTTGGAGGAAACGACAATACTGGATGAAATACGGGGAATTGTGTACAATAATCTTCATCGCGAGTAGATAGCGAGAGAAGCTGAGAGATGGGCAACTGTGGCTGAAGGTTCCGGTGAGGTAAGTGAGGTATAATTCTGCGCTGAAAAGCTCGAATCCCAAGACAACAAGTTAGCCGCTGGGAGCCGGCGCGGAAGTCCCGTCCTCCGCGTAAAAGAGGCGTCCCGCGCGGCGGGTCGTTGAGTTGAGCTCCGAGGGACGGACAGACGGCCGCTACGTGTCCGTGTGCTGCACGACTCTTTGAGTCCGTTCGAAAGTCGTGGGATTCTCCAACTTGACAAAGTAACGGACGTCACCCCTCAAAAGAGCTACAAATTCTTCCAGAACACGCTCTTTATGTAGCCAAATCTTGCCCTGATGTGGCTGCTCGAACCAAATTAAGGACACGATTCGCGAAGGCAGCACGTGACTCCAGATTCCTGTAGACGTGACCCATTAGGAAGTTGGCCTGTTGTTCTTAAGAAAGCGGGATAGGTCGCATCCGCATAATGTTTTTCAAGCGGCGTCACCATATTTAAAACATTGCTCCGTCTTCGTTGTAGCTCGTAAGCGGAGTGGTGCGGGATCCCTGCGAGTCTGGCTGGAACATAGCCACCTTCGGAAGATTGTCAAGCCGCTTGCCTACCGCCGCAAAGGATTCATTCAGCTGTTCCGTGAAGGCTGTGTCACCTTAGTTAATCTTACGGGACAGAAGAGCCGCCATCGCTCGAGAATCGTGCCAAACCTGAGTTATGACGGACGATGTGGCTTCACGGAGGGCCTTATCATCGCGCCCACAAGGAGAAGAGTCGTACTGCTCATCGAATTTGGGCCGGCTCACCGTCTGGAGGCTTTGTGAAGTTAGGCCAGAGACCCTAGAAGAGATGAGCGAGACTTTGCGAGGTTACGAATAGTAGGCATAAGACAAATGGGTAGTAAGGGGGAGCTGGTAGGATGTTTATAACAATGAGCCGGCCTTATGTGGGGGCGGCGGGAAACGGGCCTTACATGGGAGATAGGGGGATCAGGCATTCCATTCGATGTAACGTCCCAGGGCTGCCGAGAAGGAATGCTGACAACGAACCTCAAACGCCGACGCGCGAGCATTCCGAGATAGGACGCTATTTGTGAAAGCTCGGCAACAGAAGGAATCTTATCGTAGGCTGGGAAGAAATCCCACTGGCGCGAGGAGCAAAACACGTGGCTGAATGTTTGGTTATGATAGACGAAGACGATAGCGATAGGCCTGTGGCGCACGGAAAGTAAAGATCTCAGCGATGCGAACGAGTGCCCTTGCACGATGCAGGGAACGCCATAAGTGATCAACTGAATTTTGCGTAAGGAATCTGCTAAGCTAACGAGATAGACGATAGACCAGGCCGGAGGAACCACGGTTAGGACGGATGATTGATAAATCCACATAAATATCTGAGTCCCAATAACGCGCCGCGGAATAAAAGTCGATTCAATGGACTTTGACGCCAATTGAGAGAAAGGTATTGGCACGGTTACTGATCGATAGGATTCCGAGGCCGTCTAAGTTCCTTTTTGCGAAAATGTCAATTTGTAGAGGAGCGCAACGAAAGTCTCTCAACGAACGTCCCTCAGAATGTCGCGTGGTCGAGAAAAAAGAGCAAAGTTAGGCAGTCGACGAGATGATAGCAACGGTAAGCCCGCGACGGCGAGGCTTCGGCGTAAACATAGCATCAGCTGTACAGTAATTCCAAACCCCTAACAAAGAGGAGCTGATGACTAGAAGCTATGAACTACACAGGGCGGAAGAAAGGAAAAAAAAGAGAAAAAAGAAAATAAACGTAAGGCTGCGCGTGGCTCTCATTTAACAAAACTGGCGGTCATTTCGATGCACTTGCAAATCCCGGCTTCCTTCTTTGTGCACAATTTCCGTATCACTACTGCTTGAAGCTATGGGGGAATCAGTGCCCTCCCTTGTAAGCTCGCAAAACTATCCGAAACATGAACATGCCGTGACTATACGGGCGCCATTGGATAGAGAAGGAATAAAGAAAACCCTTCGACCTTCACGGACGAGCTGACCGCTGCTCGTAGCGGAAATCCCATTACCGATCGGGGTGTATCACTTCAATAAAGTTAGAAGTTTGACCAATTGATCTTCAGGCGGCCCATGAGGCTAAGAAGATCATGGTCAAAGAGAAAAAAAGAATATTCGGGCAAGAAAAAAAATAGTAATCGGGGTAAAAACTGCAGTTGCTCGTTCGTTAGATAAATGAAAAGGAATTGAAAAAAGCGTCTTTGTGTTTAAGCTTAGAATGGTGGCGGAAATTTATAGTAAAAAGAGGTGGGATATAACAAAAATAATCACCTGTATCACCTGTGGTCCCGTTGATCATCGAATTGCTCGAGCGGGCGCCAGCAACGTCTCTTCGTCCCTGTCGCGTGCAAGAGTTGTCCAGTGGACCTCTTCGCTCGAGGGACAGCGTGTTTCTTCATTCCTTTCGTTCAGAGCTTCGCTGAAGAAGTACTGACCATCGGCGCCGGGCGTCGTCCAGTTGCTTCGTTGACGTCTCGAGGGATCCAGTCGGTAACCGCTCTTGGTCCAACGGTCATCGCAAAATCGCATGACGTGTCCGGCCACCTTATCTTCGATTCCTTGGCGAAAACGGCAACCGTCCCTTGATCTTCGATCGTTGGGCGTAGTTCGGCACTCCGGATGCCCTCTGCACTTGCCGTGTACAGGGTACTCTAGCATCGTCCTCTCGACAGCGCGTTGGATAACGCTGACTGCATGCTCGTCCTGCCTGCGCAGAGTCAAGTCTCTGAGGCCATAGGTAGGGCAGGAAGGACAGCGGAATCGAAGAGGTGGGCACGGAGCCGGATGTTCTTCTCTTCATTCACTTACTCCTCGATGTTCTTATACGCTCCCCAAGCCGCTCGTTCTCCTCGTGCTCAGCTCTGGAGCTAGATCCGTTTCATCATATTGATTTCCCGACCTAGGGCACACGTAGCTGGGAGCATTCGGTGAATGTTCGTTCCGGTTGAGCGTGAATGGGGCATACAGGAACCAATCCGTTTCTCATAAACATCTTTTCGTTAGTTCAGCTGTAGACCAACCTTACCACAGGCGCCATCGAAATCAGCCAGCATTCGCTCCGCTTGCTCGATGTTCGGCGTTATAAAACGATGTCGTCAGCAAAACGAAGGTGTGTAGTTGCCGGCCGTCGACCTTCACTCCCATGTCCTTCCCATTCCAGGCTGACGCATGACGTTCTCGAGAGTGGCGCTGAAGAGTTTTGGGCGAGATGATGTCGCCCTGTCGAACCCCTCTCTTGACGTCGATGATGACCTCACTTGTAGAATGGTGAGATCCTGGGTCGAAAGTTGCTGTAGAGCTCCACGAAGAATCTGTGACTGGACTGAGTAAGGACGCCCTGGTTGCCAAGCCCTCGATGAACCGCTTCTGTCCCACAGAGTCGAAGGCCTTCTTCAAGTCGATGAACGTGAGACAGCGGCATCTTGTACTCTCGTGAAACTCAATGAGTCTTGTAACCGTGTGGATATGGTCGCATCGTGCTGAACCTCTTCGAAACCCTGCTTGCTCGCATGGCTGTCCTTCATCTAATATTCTGCCGATCCTGTTAAGGATGATCGAGTGAAATAGCTTGTAGATTACAGACAGCAGGCAGATGGGCGATATGTTGCCAATGGTCGTCCAGGTCTCCCTTCTTGTACAGCAAACACGGTCCTGCTGGTTTCCACGGAGTGGGTACCTTGCATTCCGACAAGGCGTGCGCGTGAAGAGTCAGCAGCAGAGTTTTGATGATGGACTGGCGGCGCAATTCGTCAGATGTCCGGTTTGACCCTGTCGAGACCGGTGCTGTACGATTCCTTCACCGACTTGATGGCGTGTCGGACTTTGGAAGAGAGTACTGAGGGGACGACGTATCCATCCTGTTGGATAAGTGGGCAGATGGACATGGCTATCGAAGAGATCCGAGTAGAAGTCGTGGATGACTTTCTCCATTGCCCTTCGTGAAGCAGTAACTGTTCCATCTGGACGTCGGCAGGTCATCTTGGTCTTGTAGCTGGCAAAGCTTCGGCGGGCATTGCGGATGCTCCTCCCAGCCTCTGCTGCTTCAGCTAATACTGCTGCTCTTCGCTCCTTGAGATCTTCCTTTATCGCCTCTCTGCATAGCTTCGCAAGCTCGGACGTGGGTCGGTGATTGCCTGCAGCTCGTGCGGCTCCACGCTGGCGTATCAGTTCGAGAGTTTCCGGAGACAGACGTCCCTTGGTGACTTTCAAACTCTCTGCCTTCTTGCCACAATCGTGAAGATGTTCAACGAGCCGATAGTAAAGGACTACGTGAACAAAAATAATTGATAAGCTAATGTTGATAAAGGACTACGTGAACAAAAGCGGAGTATATTATCAAATGGCTCAATGACGGAAATGGTTACATAACCAGATAATAGGAACAAATAGGAATTAATGGTTGAGCGAAGAAAAATGGGACCAAGAAAAGATGGCAAGCTGTAGTAATTTTGTAAGTACGAAATGACTTCAGAGTGTCACAGGGACGTGAAGTGACGAGACAAGCAGGGAAAGAAAAAAGACTTCTTAACACCTACCCGCATGAGTAGAAGGTCAGAGAGCTGCCCAAATGGGCAAGATATATGAAGGAGCTGATCGAAAAACGAAGGGTGTGAAGGAGGGAAAAAACTATAACAGCATGGATCAAAGGGAAGTCCCACAACCACAAAAAGCGAGTTAAGGAAGGACTCACCACACTTCCGGCTGGCGGATGCCGTCGCTGCTACCAGTTAGAATAGTAGGTAATACCGTTCAACGGTACCACAAGGCTCTAATCTTTATCACCAGCGCAGAATAACAGAATAGTGGTCTTATCTCGGAGCGATGGGAGCGGGTATAGGCCCGAAGCTGTCGGTCATGGTGACTTCTCCTTGAATGCCTCCTTCAGAACTTGAGCGTACAATTGCACCCGCCGTCTCGTCCCTCCATGTCGTTCCTGCAAGCTTACAACTCAGCCGTGGGCTGTGCGATGACTCACTCCTCGTTCTCTTGGCCACATACCCAGTGTAGCTTGGCCCTTACGTTCCGGTTCCGAACACTCTCAGGGGATGGGAAAAGGGCGGCGAGGGGAAGGAGGTCAACGGCTATTGGTGGGCGCTGCATGCAACAAAGCGGGCGGAGCTTGTTGGCAGAGCTTTAACTCGATTCCAGAAAGTTACAGAGATCGGGATAAAAGTAGGCAAAGGGAAGGAAGAGATTTTCTAAAGGTGTGCTGCGCATTCATCTCAAAGCGGGGTTTGCCACCAAACACTTGAATCCACCGAAAAACCGTTCGAAAACTGGAAAAGAGGGCTAGAGCTAGGCGATGGAGGAATAGTTGGATGTGAAATACAGGTGGAGTATGCTACAGGATTTAAAGCGGTCCAGAGTAGTCGGGAGATCAGGAAAAGCGGACTGTGGTTGACAAAGGAGAGAAAGTGAGAAGCTTTCGGTGGATGGGGCATAGAGCAAGCGAATAGAGCCTAACTAAAAGCCAAATACCGTAATGTATCGGGTCAGATTTGGGAACTTGTTCTGTACCGTTCCTTGTTGTAGTGTGTGGACTGTGAACAGAGCTGTGTTGTGCGTGCAACAGCGTTTGGCGCCGACTGGTATAATCCCTACTATATATAGAACGCTATGTCTGTCTGTTTGTGTGTTTCATGTGTTCGAAATACATAGCACACGTCGCAGCAATAATGTGACCTTGGTTTTCACAAGTGTTAAAAGGGGTAGAACGCGTATACAGATAGTTGGTAATCCGCAGTGTTAACAACTGACAAAAGCTGATAAGGAGGGTTGGAGCTTGCCTATTCCTTATTTCTTTTCGGCCGTCACAGTGACAGTGGAACGTTGGCTCTGAAGTGAGGTATAGCGGGCTGGCCGCGGACACAGATGGTGGGTGAGAAGGGATGATAACAACTGATGAGATCTGATAAGAAACTTCAGAACTTGACTATCACTACTTCGTTGCAGCCTTCAGTAATAGTTGAAAGTTGATTCTGACGTATCGTATAATAGGCTGGACGGAGAAACACGTGGTGGTGATCCAAAGTGGTATCGACTGATAAGGACTAATAAGTGGCGTTTGAATGTAGCTCTTATCAAGATCGATGCTCTCCTTGGCCACAAATGTACGCTACTTCGCTACTTCAATAGACCCAGTTTAGTTAAATTTGGTGCTCAATAAATAAACACCTTTCTTTCTCAATCCATCATCAAGAGAAGTACTTAGTGAACCGTTAAACCGTTTAGCTTTCCAAATAATGGTGAGCGCCTATCAGCTGTGCACTAGATGCTCACCTGTCACCTGTCACCTGTCGTCCCTTCGATCATCGATTTGCTCGAGCGGGCCAGCATCTCCATTCGTCCCTGTCGCATGCCACAGTTGCTCAGTGGATCCTCCTCGCTCGAGGGACGCGATCTCTTTCATTCGTTTCGTTCAGAGCTTTTGCGAAGAAGTCTGACCATCGGACCGGCGGTCGTCCGGATGTTCGCTTGAGTATCCCAGAGATCCATCCAGTCGGTAACCGCTCTGGTCCAGCAGTCCACTCCGGTGTCCATGTGTGAACAGCATCCTTCTTTGTGATGGCGTCTAACGGAGCGCATAAGTTATGCAGATCTTTGACAAAGTTTCCGTAAATTGATGAGTCCAAAAAAGGCGCGTAGCGGCTGACGTCTTTTTGAGCTGGCATCTTTTGAATGGTTCTGACCTTGTCCGGGCCAGGGCGTCGTCCTTGCGCGTTGATGATTAAGCCAAGTTTTGCAGAAAGTTGCACTTCTCGAGACGAACTTCTCGATTTGATAAATTCGTAGTCTTGGATTCGCTGGAACACTGCGTCGAGTCGAGTGTTGCGTTCGTCGATGGTCCTGCCAGTGACCAGTATGTCGTCGAGATAGGCGACAGTTCCATCTAATCCGGCAATGAGAGCGTTGATACATTGATGGAAAATGCCAGGAGCAGGCTTCACTCCAAATTTTAGGCGATTAAAACGAAAGAGTCCTCGGTGCGTATTGATCGTCAGCAGCTGCTCTGAGTCGACCTCTTCCAGTTGTAGGTACGCTTCAGCAGGATCGAACTGTGAGAAGTAGCGTCCTCCGATGAGTTTCGTGAAAATGCCATCAGGAGTTGGAAGTGGGTGCCGATGCTCTTCGAGAACGTCGTTCAGTCCTGTCGAGTAGTCTGCGCAGAGTCGTATTGAACCATTCCTCTTCTGAACGGCGGCGACGATAGGAGTGCCCATTGTGCGTGGTTGATGGGCGTTAGAACATGTATTGATACCAGGCGGTCGATTTCAGTCGAAATCTTCTGAACAGCGGCGTATGGAACAGGGCGAGCCTTTTGCAAAACAGGTTTCGCTTTGGGCTTGAGAATGAGTTTGCCTTCGACTTGGTGCATTGTCCTACTAGAACAATGCATGGGGTCAAGTGTGCGTTGAGGATCCTCGACAGGTCACAAGGGGGGGGGTCGTATTGGCCCACTGGGAGGAAGAGATAGGGTCAGATTGATGCAGGGGATCATCGTCGGAGGGCAAACATCTAGGATCGAGTCGATGCCAGGCCAGAGGATTTCCAATAACAGTTTTATTCCGCCCACATAAAATCTTTGTGATTCAGAGTTGCTCTTTAAGCAATTCTCAGTCACTTCAGTGTTTTATCACCATACAATTTAAAGAATCCGAAATTCGCACGTTTTCACGTTTTCCAAGAGATATTTTATCTTTCAAGTGATTGCCCGAATCTGAAGGTTGTGAAGCACACGGCGCATCCCAGTGGGCTCAGTTGATTGCGCGCGCTTCAGCTACGGCTCTACGGAGGAAGAATCTCAATTCAGGAAAAATCAGGAGGATTCTGGAAGGGTTCATGTGAAATTACAGGGAGATAAACACCATTAAACAAGAAACGCAGCCTTAAGCGTCAAATTCACAAACATGTGATCGTTAAAGTTGAAATACGCTAAACAATTCTATACTTTTTGGAGATAGAAATGCACGAGGATTTCGAATCTGACCCTGCTTTAGTATCTAATCGCCCCTGAAAGGAGCTATAGTCGTTTGAATAGTGCTAATGCAGCGACAAAGTACCTTTCGGCGGTACTCGGGCAAAAATCCTCGACGTGGCTATTCTTTAAATACTGGACGTATTCAGCAGCTTCAGTGGACGTTGTCAAATCTCCCAGATTATGATGACATATTAACTTTCAAGATTGGATGAGTTTGAATGGAGTTATGGCTTTGGAGAGCGTAAAAACTAGCACTCATCACAAATTTTCCTCGACCCCTCGCTTGACCCTGTGCTAGTCCAGGCGTGAAAACTGTGGAGATCTTCTTTTTCAAGTATGCAGTGAGAGAAGAGTTCAGTGTGCTGAGCGTCGACGAGGTTACACTGCACATGGAGCCTTCGGCTAGACGGTGAAAGAGCGGCTCGTGCTGGGTGATCCAGTCTAGACCAGCAATGACAGTGTGTCGGCAACGTAGCAGGTAACTCGTCCATGCTGACCATCCTTCTATTTTACAAAGCGCTAACTTTGTGTGTCGGTTTTTATGTATGTATGTATGTAT
>MU868461.1:86776-110508 GCA_036418205.1 Ostertagia ostertagi | reverse complement strand
TAATTCTTTAATTCTTTAATTCTTTAATTCATAAGTCAGTTAGCGAATGAAATCCAACAAGAGGACAAACAAGGCAACTTCAACTGACGTAAAGCAGTGACACTGGAATTTAAGTAAACAAAACAACTAACAAGAACTTATTTCTAAAGCATCCTAGTGGGCATAGCCTTTGCCTTTCCACCACCCTATAGTAGAAATAGTAATCGAAGAGTAGTTCGTGGCAGTAAAAGCTGGCAACACATACTCACACTGAGACAATAATATGAGGTGGGTGGTGCTAGGGATAACACCACTTGACATGAGCACTTGGGCCTACATGTCAAAGCGGGCATCGGATTCTGGTCCTTTTAGGTATTCCCTACCCCTAACAATCCGATGCCCGGCTCACCTATGAAGCGACTCAAATGGCGAGTGTGCATGCTTTAGTACGAGCCTGACATGAGTAGATAGTCGTAAACTCATCAATTCAACATAGCTAATCGCCACAAGGATAGGCGGATCCAAGGCAAGACCAGCAACAGTCGGATGCATTGGCAAGGAAAGGACACGGAAAAAAAGAGCAATAAGAACTGACAAGAACATAAGGAAATTCAAGGCTAGCGAAACTGAAGAAGAGTGATACTGATTGAGCCGGACCACGACACACGCTATTAGCAAGACGAAGTTCCCTCAACAGAACGATTCATGGTCAACTTGATCAGTGCCATCTTAAAACCGACGACTTTCCTAAACTTAAAAAAAAATTTCGTCGAGGTTGTTCCAAGGAAGAACTACTCTGTGACAAAACGACCCTTTGAACGCAGCAGTTTTACCACCGTCAAGACAGAATTTGAAAGGGTGTCCCCTTGTGAGACCAACAACGAAACACTTTTCGACCGCTAACCTTTCCAATCTTCAAAAGATCGTCGGTGTTCCTGAAAGTACGATACGCTGTTAAGTGTTTCTATTGCAATATCATCGCCAAAGAAGTTAATTCAAGCGCTCAACCTTTCCAGCATCTGAACCATGTTGGTTGTTTACGCTAATGGCTGACAGCAAGCAGGCTAAGTACAGTCGATATCCGAAAGTTGGGGTGGGTGTGTCATCGGAAGTGACGTGCACTTGGTAGTTGTGTGGATAAGCTGTTGCCAGCATGCTTTGCTGATATCCAGCGATGTATATTGGAAGCAGCTTATCCACATATCTATCAAGTGCACGTCACTTCCGCTGACACGCCCACCCCAACTCACCGATATTGAGTATAGTTGCGTTAGCTATCTAGAGCTTATTCGACCGCTGCAAAATGTCTTTTTCCGAAAATGATAGACGTTTGTGAGTATTGGCCAAGTACGGGGAATGACTGCTCCATCACCAGCACCATAGAAACCTTGCGTTGATAACACCAGTCAAAAGTAGTGAAAGCATACATGTTGTTTAATACGAGAGCTCGGCTGTGTTGAGCTTCATTAAAACCACTTTGATAGGCGCGCGGTCGTGTGCGGAGCCAAACTGGTCTATGAATGAATGAATGCGCACAAAAGCTGAAGTAAAGGGAATTCTGGGTGAAAAACGAGAGAAGGGAAAGGGATCTTGGGATCAAAATGAAAGTGCCAAGAGGAATTGCGCAGGCCTGCGTTGGTTTTGTATTGGCGCGCACAATCTTTCGCTCAGCCTAGCGGTAATAGATCGATGCGGACTACTAATTTTCAGATAAATCTAATTATCTTCAGTGTTTTTATTTTTTGAGATGCTAAGCAGATTCGCAATCTGCGATACTGGTTAGGATTGCGTGTGTGGTGAAGTAGATAACTAATGGTAAGAGTTACCAGGAATGCGCACATTTCTATTTGAAAGGTTGTAATTCTCTTCAAATGAGATAATCAGACCGTCGGAAATGTTTCTTTCTTTAAATCTTCCACCAGTCATTATATGCACATGCAGATTTTGAAGCTTTGAGGTTCGAGGTTGTCAGAGGTTTCTTCAGATTCGACTTCTGGCCATTCTTCACCCCCTGAAGAAGCCTAGAAGTTTAGAGCTTTCCAACGAATACCTGAACACATTTGCGAATAGATAGACTCAAAAATGGTCTTCTTGGTCTTTTTTTTGGGAACTGAAGGAAGAGTCCTACTATACAGGGGTGGCCAAAAAAAAGAGACACTTGACTCCACATTTCAGACAGCATTAATTACACTTTGCTAGAATCATATCGACTGCCCCCAACTCATTATTCAAGAGCACCTTCTTATCTATCCAAATCTTATACGACAGCATTCTACACCGACGACATCAGAAGATTTTCCCACAGAAATATAGTTCGCGATACGAGCTCAACGGGGTCGTCGAGGTACCATGGACCATTACGACGTCCCTCAAACGATGGTCAAAAGTGGTTTTGCATAGTCACAGCTAATGTCTCGAGAAAGTTATTTAATCGTAAGTCCATTGAAGAAATCGTGAAGTAGCTTCAGGCCGGAGCGATTACGGTAAGCCTCGTTGAGCTCGACGGTGGCGGTAGATGACGTCATATTCTGGAGTCGGCGGGGACAGCGTCGGAAGGGCTGCTTCTGCTTACGGGGGACACCTATGGAGTATTACGCCGTGAAACTTTCACTAACAGCGGCACTCTGTGCGACGAAAAGTTCGATGATGTGCGCCATGGGCAAAGTGTCTCTTTTTTTCTGGCCACCCCTGTATATAGGTGGCCAAAAAATGACATTTTGCCTATGTCGGGACTTCGGCTCTTTTTTCTTCGCAGAGATTGCTGTTCGTGAACGGGAGTTCTCAAGCAGAGTATCCCTAAGTGGCTCCTCTATTAGTGTACGCAGGCTCTCCTTCACTGCTCACCGTCTTCAGAATATGACGTCATCTGTCACCGTCGTCAGGCTCAAGGAAGTCTACCGTAAGAGCTTCAGCCTGAAGCTCTCACGCAAATTTCGTGAACCGATTTAATGTTGGATAGTTTTTTTAGAGGCATTAGCTACCACTGTGCAAATCCCCTCGGAACTACCTTTCCAGTAAGGGTCGTTATGGTACACGATCCTTCGAAGACCCCATTGAGATCGACCAGTGCACCATGTTTCCGGGGCTAATTCTTCTGATGCCGTCCACGTACGTGGCACTATGAAGATTTTCTTATAAAATGGAATGCACTCTTTATAATAAGTTGGAACCGTTCGGCCTGAGTTGAGTAAAATGTGCTTAAATCCATCTGGAAGTGGAGGCAAAATGTCTTTTTTTTTTCCCCCCCCCTGTATATTAGTGCTGACCAGATTGAAATGTTGCTCCTATTTGCATCGTAGTTTCTGAGCTATAGCACAACCTCTCACAAGGCGAGTGCACTCATTCGAGAGCATGTGTCCAACTGCACTTCACGATGTTGTATCTGCCTGTGAATGCACCCTTGAAAATACACCCCAGCCTCTCGAGTATTCCCTTGACCGATACTCACTCTGGTGGTTGCGATAGCTGTGAGGTGGAGAGGAGTTTCACGTGTCACCGCACAAGTGGAAGTGTTTACACACGTAATTTATTATACAGCGTCTCCATCTCTCATCCAGCGCCACCTCCAGTAAAGTAGCATGAAGTGATCCTCTATTGGTGATTGTGCGACGCTCACTCGACTGGATGAGAAAGTATTTTCACAAGTTCTTTCTATTAAACACTTTCGATATTCACAATTATACTTCAGGAAGGGCAGCCAAAAAATGTCAGAACGTATGATGTTTTTAATAGTCTTGGATGCATGTATGATCGCAAAAACACTATAACAGTGGCTGTGGGCCCAGGATATCAAGATCATGGTCTCCATCAAATAGGTGAGAGAGACACTTCCTAAATGAATCAATTCTTATACAAAATTTTCTTAAAGATTTTCTCAAGAAATTGAAGAGTAAAACTGATGGAAGCTGTAAGGGAATTATCCCAGAGAGATAACCCTTGTGTATTCGTGTTGTACAATTTAACTTGGTTTATGCGCTGGTATGTACAGTACCGTGCAGTGGAGTATTCGTTTTCACTTTACCGAACGCAACTTCCTCCAAACTCAAGCTTTTGCTCTGATTTTTGAAGATTTACGCATGCAAGTAAGTTTAATAAATGAGTGAGTTTTCAGCTGCCTAAGTAACTCGGGAAATATGTTAGCATTTTTCAAAACTTTGCTGGACACCATCTTACTTCTTCGGACTTTAATCCATCTAAATTCTCAAATAAACACAGAAAACCTTTGTAACAACAAATTCAACAAACACCACTCTACTACTTTGTTGCAAAACCTTTTGCATCTATGACGGCTTGGCATCTGCGAGGCATGGACTCGATAAACTTGTCGATCTTCTCTTGGGGGATATTCTCCCATGCGGTCTTCAGTTGAAGGAACTTCTCGTGCTTGTTGCGAGCCCTAAGGCCTTTATCTTGACGATCCAGTTCATCCCACAGGTTTTCGATAGGGTTCAAGTCGGGAGACTGCGATGGTCACGGCAACAAAGGAATGTTGTTGTCGTGAAACCACTTGGTGAGCAGCTTCGACTTGTGCTTCGGGTCATTGTCCTGTTGGAAAAAGAAGCCACTTCGGGCAGCAATGCGAATATACGGCAGGACAACACTTTCCAGGATGTTGAGGTACATCTTAGAATCCATCTTAGCCTCGATCCGATGAAGGGGACCGACTCCCTCGCCACTAAAGCTGCCGTGCACCATTACCTTACCCCCTCCAATCTTCACAGTCGGCAGCTGGTACCTTGGCAGGTATCTGGTAGCAACAGGCCTCCGCACAGAGTTGATTCCGTTCGTTCCCAACAATAAAAACTTCAATTCGTCGCTATAGATTACTTTTCGTCACTGCTGCACAGTCCAGCTCTTGTGAGCGTGAGCCCATTCAAGACGCGCCTTGCGATTCCTGACGGAAATCAGCGGTTTCTTCACAGGACGTCGTCTAAGGAGACCAGCTTCCCTCAGACGACGTCGTACAGTGTCTATGGAGGGGTTTGGACCCTCGGGAGTCGATACCTCGCGGAGAATGTCGGCTGCAGTGAGGCGTGGGTCACTCCCTGCAAGCCGCGCACAATGTTTATGTCGACGAGACGAGACGTCCCTCTTGCTGCTCCTTGGTGTTTTTTGACTTTGGCAGACCCAGAGTCTTTGAATATCTTCCAAATCTTCTGGGCACATCGCATAGAAGCTCCTGGATTTCGGAAACTTGCCTAGATGTCAAGCCTTCATGGTAGCTCCGAACGATGGCGTCGACCTGGTCCTGCCGCAAGTTGCGAGCTCCCAAATATCTTGGCATGGCCTGAGTGATGTGTAAGGCACATGGAAATAATACCAGACAGCAAAAAACACCCATAACCCTTGACATAAAAACTCACCAGTTATCACAAGTAGAGATGGGTGTTGGCTAACAGTATTCAAAAAGAGCGCCAATTTTTGTCGGATGGGGGCTGCTGCGCTGTTGCACCAGTATAATGTTAACGGCTATTTAACTCAACACTATTCAGGTCTCACCCCAAGAGCTTGAGATTTTAGGGAGTTACGCTCTGAAAAATGAAAACGAATGCTTCACTGCACGGTACTGTATGTATGTGAATAGGTGCGTGTTCATGTCAGTATGTACAGCCGATATCCAAAAGTTGGGGGTGGGTGTGTCACCAAAAATGACGTGCACTTGGTAGAAGTTGCGTAGATAAGCTATTGCCAGCTTGCTTTGCTGATCCCAACGATGTACGATATATTGGAAGCAGCGTATCCACATAGTTTCTATCAAGTGCACGTCACTTCCGGTGACACGCCTACCGCAACTCACCGATATCGAGTGTATGTATGTTGCTATGTCTACGTTATGTGTACTGGTAGGTATGTGGGTGTGTATTTATGTCCTTATATATGTATACATACCAGCTTAGCTCCGCGTACTACCGCGCACATGGCACGGTAAACTTCGGAAAAAACAGACAGCTTGTACAGCGTTAGATGGCTGAAAAAATCCAACAGTAACTTACTTCGTAAAACGGCCTAGCTTTGGTGAAATGGTACAGCTGATAGAGCGTTAGGTTCACCGCTAAGCATTTAGTTGCTTTGTAAAATGCGTTAGCTTACCATTTCCTAGGCTGCCCATTATTTGCAGAAGCTCAGCGTTTGATACGCGCAATGGAGTGCGCAGCCAAAGTGGTGTCTGTAAACAACCACCACGCATCAAATGTCGGTGTAATTTAGCGGTCCAATTCTGTGATGCTGAAATAGAAATAGCCAACAGTCTTCATCGTATTTTCCGAGCATCAACCATACCTTCTAAGAATTCTAGGGAGCGTGGCGGTCTAATGGTATTTTGGGCCGACGATAACAACGCAAATGGAATGATCCTTATCCTTACTATATATAAAGCGCTATGTCTGTCTGTTTGTGTGTGTGTGCGTGTGCGCGTGTGTCACGAAATTCATAGCACGCGTCGCAGCAGTCGTTGGGAGCTGATAGCTGATATTTTTCGATATGATACACCGCGTTTCATTATTATAGGTCCACCCTAAATTTTTGCTACCCCAAAGTTGCTGTGCATTTTTTGGAAATGCTGCTATCACCATTAGATTCCTCATCACGGAAAACCTTAGTAGTGTTTTTCTGACAAATTCCCTCCTCAAGTAACCCAATTAACTTTTTTAGAACAAATTTTCACCGTTTCATGAATATCGGGCCAATCATAAAAAATTTCCATTTCTCACGATCCGTGAAAGAAATCAGGGAAGCGGGAAAATATGTGGGCTCAGTCGACATCGAGTTTACCATACCTCGTGTTATTCGCCTCTCTTCCTAGTAACAAACTCAAGCTAGAGCACTTACTGAAGTGGGATAGCTGATTAGCAGAATTTTCTCCCATGTCGGCCGGCTCATACTGCATAAGCGACTATGTACAAAATCCTGGTCAGTGCGGAGAGAAGAGTCGCTTAGGTAAATAAAGACTGCGTTTCCTTCAAAATTTAAGAGGATTTGGTGTCTTCTGTGACTGTCTTCTCTCGAATTATACAAGTAGTCCGACCAGAGTCCGTACTGAAATGCGGACTTCCGTGAGCAAAACCACCGTGTGGTGAGTGAGCCAGCAGAGCAATAACATCTTCAACGGATTGATGAAGAGCGTTCCAAGATTATTTGGGCGCTACAAGATCGTAAGTCTCCATTTCTCCGAGGAAAAGGGTGGAGCGATAGTGTGGCTGTTAAGACCCTTCGCGATCTTGGACTCTACCTCCTTGTTTCGTTCTACAGGTGGTCTGAGATCGACGTGGAAAAGTTTATTCTAGGTGGATATGGCAGAAAAAGATGGTACAATATGATCGCGTGAAAATCGCAGATGGTTTCAATGTGACGTAATTTCGGCGGCGAATCCTTTATGATTTGAGGCACCTTTGAACGGCTGAACTTTTTGTGAACGGAAACAAAAGCTAGAGCTCGCTTTTGTTCCCGTTCACAAAAATTCCACAGGGCATCGTGAAGTTCCTCTGAAGCGAGTCTTACCATTTTTTCAACAAGGATCTCCTCTATCCTTGATTCTCACACACGATAATGCGGCTGTCCATGGCGGTCCCTCCGCGCCAGATGGAAAAAATGTGGCAGTTATCTGGTGGCCACCATGTTATCTGAATTAGATTCCAACCAGATTAGTCCCCCGTCAATCGCCGGGACCTTCCTTTCCTGCGCTCCTCCGCTATGGTCCCTTCCTCCTGTGACACCAACACCTGGAAGTGACGCGTATGCAACACAATGGTGTTTCATACAGTATAGAGTACACAAATGTGAGATATGCTGGAGATTATTTCGCTTTCCCTTATCTCACTCCTCTTCCATGTCCTCCAGGTGCACTGCAGCACGATGTGGATTAACGGAAGTTTAGCAGGTGTTCTATTTAGCCCTAGGTTTATCACAACTATCCTGTCCTACAAACTTTGTATTCAATCCTGAAGCTACCGATTGTTAGCGGCGTTTGTTTAATCAGGAGTTCCTTCTTATCATCTTCATTTTGCGGCACGGACACCAGATACACACACACCATATACACATATACAGTATACACACGACACACAAATTTCGCATTATTTAATTAGAAGAATAGAGAATTCAATGGGCCATTAAGTGTTATAATTCCACAGGCAAAGTAAAAGCAAAATGGAACAGCCGAAAAAATGAATAAGGTGATCATTGCGCCCAGACGAATTTACGATCATACCTGTAATAGCAAATTTGAGCTACGCAGCATTATAAACGTATTGTTGTGTTTCTTTATGATATTGGGGCGTATAACTTATTGAATTCGTACGTTTTTTACTAATAAGTAATCCTGAAGTCGAGATGTGTAGTATATTTGCGAAAGGAGTGGAAAATAGTTTCTAAGGAAGTATTTTATAATTTTGAATCAGGAATTTTATCAGAAGTCAAGTTATCATAGTTTTTTTCGATAGAAGGAAAACTGCTACGGTGTAATAGCGGAATTTCCAAAAAATGCACAGCAACTTTGGGAATAGGCAAAAATTAGAGGTGGGACTATATTAATGAAGCGCTATATAGGGTGGACGGGAACAGTATTTGGTGGGGGTCACAAAGTGATAACTGACTGATAAGATGCAGATTAAGAGGCCGCATGAAAACAATTTCACGAAATCTTAGTGCCGCTTCGCGTAGCGTTGGGGAGCTGATTTTAGAAGATGATATAGGGGGTGGAAATATAAATGACAAATATATTTGGTGGGGGTCAAACGTGATAAACGACTGATGAGGACTGATAGTAGTGCATATAGCTTACGACTAGAGAGCCCTTAAAAGTAGATATCATTTTATCAGCGCTTTGCTCAAGTCGTAACTCAAAACATAAGATTGAACGCACTGCTAGCGAGTACTTGGAAATGAAATGGCATTATGAGTATAATATAATAGAAACTGGCATTTCGCGTTTTGGAGATATTCCGACCTAATTACCTCGATAATCGTGAGCAATAGTTCTTGGTCTTAATTCTTTAGCTGTGCACTTCACTGCGCTTATCATACAGTGAGATATAGCTAGGCTATGCCACGAACAGTAATTCATTTAACGAGGCAGCTATAATTTAGCGATTAAATCTAAAGCTTCATCGTTGTCAGCTCTATCAATGCGCGCGGTAGCGGGCGGAGCTGAACTAGTATTAAAATAAGATGCTTTATCTAGAGTATGGTTTCGAATGACCTCTATATTCTTGCATTGTTATTATCAGCAGCCGTGAGCCGTCATCACTTGCAGCAGTACGCCCTTATCATTTTGGGTCCCCCACTGAAGATGGTCCCGTCCTGTCACTGTTGCCAAAGTGCGCTATGAATTTCGTGACAAACAGACGCACTTATACGCACAGACACGCATATACATACATAATTTGCGAATTATATATTGAAGGACAAGTTTAGTGCCGCGTGCATGAAACGGAACACTCAGCTGAAACAGAACAGCCGATAAAGCGTCAGATTCACCGCTAAACATTGAGATGCTCCCTAAAATGCGTTAGCTACCGTTCACAGGCTGACCGTCTCTGGAGCCCACCGTCTGATATGCGCAGTGGAGTGCAGAGCTAAGGTGGTGTATGTAAACAATAACCGTGCATCGAATGTCAGTGTGATTCAACGGTCGCATTGTGTTTGAAGGACTTCACGATTGGAATGAAAGTCGAAGAAGGAGCAATTCACCTAGTTGAGGGACTCGCGAACCTTCTAAGGGTTCTGACTGAAGCGCGATTGGTACCAAAGCAGTTGACCCCAGCGACTTATTGAGGATCAGTCTAGGCGCAGTGGGTCAGTGCACGCCCACCTCATCTGATCACTTGGCCTTGAGTCTGGACACAGGCTTATACGTAGCGAGTGATTAGATAGGTGATAGAGCATGGTGTTGAAGAGGGCACAGCGATGACAGTCGCATCAATGCTCAAATCAACGGGCAAGGAGGGGGTCCCGTTTCCTGGGTTCTGGACCGTTTCTCATGGTCCTTCCTCCTTGCGTGAGTGACCAGGTATCCAATCTTTGAATACACGAGTTTCATTCCTGATGGAAGGCTGTGTTTTTGTCCCAGTCCTTGGTCGAACAACGTGAAGAGATCGCCACAACCCAGCAAAATGGGAGTTTGCAATGTTTGGATCTGTGGCGAAATTGACAGCTGGATGTCGTGATCTTGAAGATATTGTCGATCTTCGCGGTGGAGTTCCGTCCGCTTGACGTCTCCTGTTATGAAGTCGATTTTTGCCAGTTCAAAGCTGTGCCGGACTCCTTGACGGTCCTCGATTTCGACCTGGGTTGTCTCGCAAGATTGCTCTGTCGGAGAGCTATTGCCAAACGTGTGGATGGTTAATTGCAGTTGACCCGTCTTTCCGAGTCCTAAGTGGTCTGCATAGTTGCGCGTGATGAACGACTGGTCTGCGCCTGTGTCCATCATGATGTGAACGTCCTCGAATTCCTTTGTCCGAACGTTCCAAACTCTTGCTTGTCCTACGAGAAGGTCCACTGAGTGCTCCGACGAGCGTGGAGTGTCTTACTGGCATAGGACGACGTGGTCGCCGATCCTGCAGGATGTAGAGCTCTGGTTGGCTACGACCGCGGCGAAGTTTTGAGACACTGCTTTCTTCTTTGGTGCTGGTGCCTCTGGTTGAGCCTTTGGAAGAGCATTCCTTGCTGGTTTCGGTGTCCATGCTTGTGGTTTGGGAGCTTTCCGACAGATTGAGGTGTGATGACCCTTTTCGTTGCACTGTCGGCATGCTCCACCGGTACAGTCCTTGGCGCGATGGTCTCCTGATCCGCAGTTATGGCAGAGATTCCGTCGCTTGATCACTTCCAGTCGCTGCTCGATTGTGGTATACTTCGGACAGGATCTTGGTGTATGGTTGGTGTCGTTGCAGTAGAAGCACGGGAATGTCCTAATGCTTCTGTTGTTCGCAGATCTGGCTTCTGTTCTGTCGACTGGTATCATGCTCGGAATTGTCTCCTTTCGGTTACTTTCCATGGTCCCTCGCATATTTTGAATCTGAGCTTCCACTTCGAAGAAATCCTGGAGATCTTTTAGCAATTGCTTCGTCGACCAGCCATCTGCCGATTCCGCTTTTTTCCTCAACACGGACCGTTGGATTCTGTCGTTGAACTTTGACAGGATGGTATGCTGCATTTGCTGGGTATTGGTATTCTCTCCTTTCTGCTCTCGTTGAGCCACAACGGGGAGAATCTTGTCGAGGGTATGCATTTGGTCTGCGATTGTTGCGCTTCTCGGTCGCATATCCTGGAGATGTTGAAGCAGTTGGCTGATGACTGCTTCTTGGTTGTCGTATTTCCTTCGGAGAAGTTGGATGGCAACGTCGTAGTTGTCCGCTGTGACTTGAAGCTCTTTCACCGTATCCATTGCTGGTCCTTGAAGGGCTTCCAGCAAGTAACTAAGCTTTTCGATCCTGCTGATGTTGCTTTTGTGGATGACGGCTTCGAAGATGCTCCAGAAATGATCCCATTCCCACAGTTGTCCTCGGAACTTGGGAATTGGAAGTGGGGCTAGACGTGGCTGAAGAGCTTCGTCCGTAGTTGCATCGGATTGCGTCGTATTGGAGTTTTGTTCCAAGAAAAGGGAGAGCTGAACCAGACGATTGATTCCTCTGAAGAGTATCTCTTGAGCAACGTCGATGTTCTGCTGGATTCTGTCCATTTGCTCTTCGCTCGGTGGCTGGTCTACCATATCGGCCGCCTCGATAAAGCTGTCGAGGGCCTTTTGTAGATTGGTTGTCTTCGTCTGTAGCTCTTGGTGTTCTAAACGACCTTTGAAGTTGTTGCTGGTTTGATCCATCAATCGCGATTCCTTGTGGATTGTCCAGCGAGAGCGAAACGCATTTCTTGAGTACGTCGTCGAGCGTTGCGCCCATGCGTGTAAGCCATGCTTGCTTTCCACTGAGTCGAACTGTCATCCTGTTGATGAAGTTGATCCTGTTGGCGTGAAGCTGGTGCTTGTTTCGGTTGAAAACGGTCGAAAAGGCAAGATTCCTGGTGTGTGCTAGAGAGTGCTGGTGAGCGACGGGACGTCACTTCGCATGCAGACGAGACAGGACCAGGAACAGATGTAGAAGTCGTAGAACTTACGTACCAATTCGGCCGATGCACCAATGTGGAGGATGTCGCCAATAGTTGCCACGCGGGACTTTTGCTTGGTAGACCAGATCTCAAACTTGGGTAATTAAACGTTTATATAATATTTTATATAAAATAAACATTATAAACGTGAAGGCGATCAATAGGTTCAAATTGTGAGCGATTTGAGCCAAAATGAAGTGAGTTATGTGAGTTGAAAGGCACGACGATGATCCTGATGTGAGTTCCTATTGCATGGACCGTATAATGGTAGATCAAAAGTGAAGGATAATAAGTGAATAATAAATGAAATAGACCGACGGTGGAAACCCGACCGTCCGAGGCGATGGCACGAGCAAGAGAATGCCGAGGAGGCGGGGTCAGGGGTGAAGCCGTGGTTGTTTATAGATGGTGCTCCTGATAGGGTGCGCGAGCACAAAGAATCTCAACATGACTCAACCGAAGAAGCTCATCGATTGAGGAAATGCGAACTCACAGGAATGAGTCATCTAATTGAGGAGGAAAATGGTTGGAGATTATGGTGGAGGTACAATAATGAGTATTACGCTAATAATAGGTCACACGAGGGTGAGCTATCTGTTACATAGGCACTGAGAGAATCGATATACTGTAACAACAGACGACACCTAGGTAAGCTATCGATGACAGAGGTAATCGAGGGAATCGATATAGTATGTATGTATGCATGCATGACCTATGTCTGTCTGTCTGTCCACCCGTCAGCAAAATAAATGAAATGTGTAAGCAGCTGATTTTATCGAAAACCATTACTGGAATGTCCGAAAACTTTCTTGTCTCTGATCTAGCAGCGGTATAGTAGGACAGCCGGTAGCTCGTTAAATAGCGTAGAGTTTACTTCAATTAGTAATTTTATTCCAATTTATGGAACTTTAGAGTGTTCTTCAATTTTTTTTTCCAGTGAAGTTAACGGTTCTGAGGAAACTGCAAGCGCACAGTTTCATTGGAAGAGAAGATTCAGGCAAAGTGGTTGTGACGTGGCAAGTGAAAATGGAAAATCTGTTCCCAAATGAACAATTTCACATAAGGTTTATAAAATTATTTAATGTACATTTTCACAGTAAACCGATGGAGTGATCGCAATCAATTGTCCCTCCATCATGCAAACCGCTAAGCCGCTAATCTAGTGAGCTGATTCGCATGAACAGGGGGCCAAAAAAAGAGTCTTTCTGACTAACATAACAGAATTAATTAAACTTCGCCGGAACCAAACCAAATGAGCGTATTGAAAAGCACATTCTATTCTATCAGAAAAATCACGTAGGGGCTTTCTACACCGGCGTGATCAGAACATTCTCCCACGAAAGCATGGCTCGCGGTACGAGCTCAACGAGGTCGTCAAGAAGCCGTAGACCATTACGACGTCTCTGAAACTCTGGTCAAAAGCCATTTTGCATATTCAGAGCTAGTGTCCCTAAGAAGTCATACACCAGTTATCCGAGTGAAGAACTTATGTAGCAGCTTCAGAATGGAGCAATTATCGTAGGCCTCCTTGAGCTCGGCGGTGATGAGAGATGACGTCAAATTCTGGAGACGAAGAAAGCAGCGAAGATGGGCCTGATTCTGCTTATGGGGGGACATTTGAGGGATAATTCGCCATATGGCCCCCAATAAGAGCGGCATCCCTTGCGATTAAAAGTTCGATGATATGCACTATGGGCGAAGTGACTTTTTGTTGCCCCCTTGCTATGCATCCCGGTCAGTCTGTCGGTATCTACATACTGTCAGTATATAAAGGGGAGGGGACGGGGTAAAAATGGCCATTGACTTTTCGTTGCACAGGGTGCCCCGTCGGTGGAATTATAACAAAAAATCCCTCGAAACGAGTCCTCTTCCGCAGTCCCACCGTCTTCAGAATATGACGTCATCTGCCGTCACCAAGTTAAAGGAGGCCTACCGTGATCACTTCAGCCTGCATCCACTACTTGATTTTTCTGATTGCATAACTGATGGATAGCTCTCTAGAGCAAGTATTAGGTCGATCAAAAAGTATTCGCCGTTTTGCACCTCGATTAGTCCCCTGCATTTTTTGATAGTTTCTTTCGCAAGTATTCAAACAAATTGGGTGTCACTTATAGAGGACGGTTAGCCCTCCCATATTCATACGATGGTTTGAGGTGATTCCTAGAACATTGGTCTTTTTACCCTTTTCTTTAGGATAAGCAAAATCGTGATTTTCGATTGTTGCCACTTCATGCCTTCAAACTTGGAACAGACACGCCAGGGCCGGCTTGCAATATGGCGACTACATTGAGAAGGAGTACTGCTAGGAAACGCATAGCGCAAGATTAGTTCGGCAGGCCTAGACCTAGAGAATTAAAGCTCGAAAATAATGCGCGTAGTGTAAGGAGTGCCCTCACGTCAATGTATGAGATTGTAAAAAAAAAGAATGAAAGAAGCTTATCACTGATACCCAACTACAGATGTGCTATTAGAGGTTGAGTCTCTAAAGGCACCGAACTCAGCCTGGTGGACGCTGTGAGAAAGCAGGAAAAATGTCGTCAATCTATTCATCGGAGTAACCCGTACTGGCAGCTTTAGCAGTTGCGACGCGCGTGGAGGTGTGTGCTTGGACTGTTCCTTGCAACAGTAAGGAACAGTTTTCAAGATGGGTAATAGTAGGGGGTAAGACTATACTTCTGCACGCTGACAGTGAAAGGGTTACCAAATATGTGGACGAAACCAAGCTGCCATGGAACGCTGCAAAACCTGGAGCACCTCCAATAAAGATTTTCCTCAATTTCTATGGCCTAGTTCATTTCAAAGTCCGAGAATTGATTCATTCGACGACGGCCGAGTCCTGTCGTAAAAATAGAACATAAAACATGAGAAACTACGGGGATGATAGCTTGCTTCGAGGAAAAAGTGAGGTCTAGCCCTTCACACGATAGCGCAAAATCGCCCACCGCAAAATACGCTCTGTAGAATCCATTCCGGAATGGCTCAGAAGTTCTTTCGCAATCCTTTATATAGCCCAGGTACGTCTTTCACAAAGTATCAATACCCCGCTTTTCAACATATTATAGTTCTTGGAGAAGAAATCGCGTTGAAAACCGAGGCATGTCAAATGCGCCTTCCTACAGCTTTTAGCCTACAATAAATTAAAGATTCATAGGAAGGGATATTCTTAGCATGGGTCTGATTGAGAACAATCTGCTGGACGTAGCAGTTTTTATTGCGAACAAAAAGATTGTGTTTCAGCAAAGTGTGGTGCTTCAGCATTAGGGAGTCAAAACGGCGGATACTTTTTGACCGACCTAACAGCCAGGGTCAACCGTCCGTTGGACAAAGTCCAACGCGACGACGAGCGTAATGCCGAGAGTGAACGTACGCACGGAGACACAGACGGCTGGTGGGAGGCGAGAGTGAATGCCGGCGCGGAGAGCGGTCAACATCGGTCCAACGTCGCTCCAATATCGGTCCAACGTAACGGTTGACCCTGCTAACAGCTCTGCCTGTGCAAGACAGCTTTTGGCCAGTGCTCCGCAAAATCGTAATCATTTGCGATCCGTGTTGAGCTTGAACCTTGACCGTGCTTCCGCGGAAAGGTATTCTGGTGTCGCTAAATAGGAGGCCACTGTGAAGTCTTCAATTATTAACTTTGACGGGTTCAATTCCCGTCTGGAGCGAATGTTCTGTTAACAACCCCGCATTCTTGTGAAGCTACTATGAAGTATTGTTTTTGATAGACTGGAAAGTGTTCTTCAAATTAAAGTTCTTCAAATTTAACGAAGTGGAATTATCCTGTATCTGGGAGTGACCCTTTTTTGCCCACCTCCTGTACAATCCGCTGATTGGTTGCGTGTGTATGTGGCGAACACTGATGACACCTTACCCTTCCGTCAGTATCATCGGCAAAATTTGCTTCTGAGCAAATTTCCGATTTTTGGCATCTATTTATCATCTCATCTATTCATTATGTTCATCTTGACGATAACCTTAAAAATGCGAGTATTCTTCACTACAAGTCTTATATCACTTGAAAGCCGTCTCCCAACACCCGCTCCCAAAATTTTTTCCTACTCTTTTTTTCATTTATGCGGCCGCCCAGTGAAAATGAAGCCCAGCTCTGTGGATCATGTGAAAGCCACTGCAGTTTAAGAGAAATCATTCTGAAAAAGCGCTTCAACCTTGAACGACCTTCCTTGTGATGGTCATGACTTTTCTGTGCTCGCGAAAAGCTCCCAAAAACACGGAGTAAAATATAGACATCTATGCAAGTGGCAAATTTTTGAAACTAAGGGTATGGATCCAATAAACTAGCGGTATCAATATCAGAATGATCCAGGCCCGAAACTAGCCACCAGTGCGCATGTGTGTCTTCGAGTTCGCGGCGCGGGAGACCTACTGACGTCGCATGACATGAGAATTCTATTTGGTTCCAGCATTATATGTGATAATGGAGATAAACGCAGAACTTTTCTTATGATATATTGCTTTCTTTCAGACGGAAAAGGATCTATGACAACCAGGAAACGGTTATGGAGACATTGTACGCCTCTATCAGCAACAGAACATGTGTAAGTGTCACCGTCAGAAATGGCATCCAGTGTACAAAATTCAGTGGTTCTGAAGACAAGAATCGCCGTCAGACCTTTAGAGCAATTCGCTCTGTGACTGAGTTGAATGTTTTTTAAACCGCAATATTTGGCAGTAGAAGGTTCTGCCTTGGCGGCCGCTGTATCCTCTCTTATTTGCTCATTTGCAGCTTACGTATTTTCTTTGCCCTCTCGCACGACATGCTCTCACACGTACCCTCTATCTCCCCACTTGCACCGTGTCTCTCCTTCGTACCATGACCGACCTCACAAAAGCGACTAATTTCGTGTTTTCCCGCTTATGGGAATTGTTCCATTAGAAAGAATGAAGAAGCTTTGAAACGGGTTCACCCATTTTGAGGTGATTATTCTAGTCCTTCTATTTCATAAAGCGCTAATTTGGTGTGTCGGTTTGTATGTATGTCTGTATGTATGTACAGTAGCGCTCAAAAGTATTTGGTCAAATGCATTTTCGGCCTTACCTTTCTTCTGCTGAATCAATTCAGTTCAAATTTGGAAATGTTAAAGGCACAACCCAGGCGAGAAGCGTGTGAACGCTTCTCTTCGGTCAGAAGTATAGAACCCTAGGGGACAATCACAAATGTGGCGTTCACGTGCACGGAATTCGACCGACAAGAACGCTTGGGGCTTGCAAAGTAAGCTGCTCGAGCTGCAGCGAACGAGCTCTCTTATCAGGGCGTTGTCTGGTGCTCTCTCATGTGATGCGCTCTCTCGCCCAATACTCTCCTCTTCACGCTTAGTCTTTCGTTCCTTTAGCACAGCCAATTAGGAAGGTGGGTGAGCTTTCAAACTGAGCGTTTTCGATGGATTCTTTTCGTTTTTCTCCACTGCCGGCCCACTTGGCACCGATACATTCACATTCGTGTGCAAGAGCCACAGTAATGCGATCCTGGGGCATGCCTTTAAAGAGGCAAACATTCTTCACTATGCAAGCGTTCTTCATTCTTCTTCAATCGACATAATGGTAAGCTTCTCGCCATATTCCTAGCTCTTTTCTTTGCCAAAACCTTCCCTATCCTTTTCTGTAGTGTATCGATGACGCTTGGGATATGCAACTGAAGTTGTCCTTCCGTTTGAATCGCGAAATGCTATTAAGTGAGCTCTTGCACAGTTGAGGTGCGATGCTCTGGATCGCTCTATTGCTAGAAGTCGAAGTCAGTTTAGGCCAGGTGCCACACCATTGAGTACGCAACACTTTATAGAACCTGACTCCATACGTGACTCTTCTCACCAATACTCAAATTCTATGCTGTAGTTACACTTCTTTTTCAGACTAACGTAAACGAGCCTCTGCCTCGTTTCACGGATAATAGCTGGTACTTCAAATCGAAAACTCTTCCGGTGGAACGCCACGCATGTGTTGCACTGTGGTGTTCTAACATCCCAAATTTACTTTCGTCGTTCCAGATGTCGTTGTAGCCGTGTGGGGATCTCCCTTTCCGGCGTGTGCGGATTCATTCCATTCCCTGTCACTTCACCGTAGGATAACTTCATAGGATTTGAGATGCGGCTAAGATTGACGTGAAAATCAGGTGTTAGAAGGTGTTCCGTATTCCACAGAGTTGCACCTGCACCGAACTGCTTTCGCCTTCGAGCAATAGAGCGATCCAGAGCATCGCACCTCAACTGTGCAAGAGCTCACTTATTAGCATGGCGCGATTCAAAAGGAGGGAGAACTTCAGTTCCATATCCCAAGCGTCATCGATACACTATAGAAGGGGTAGGGAAGGCCATGGCAAGGAAAAGAACTAGGATGCTGAGAAACTCGTCAACTTTGATGGAAAGTTGAGGAGGTTATCCCAATAGATAGTGCATTTATTGACTGGTTCCACACTCAGGACCTATTGAAGTTTCAGCAACTCAAAAGGCTATTAGCAGAGCACTTAATGTGCTTGTTGTTAGTTACCATTCCTTCGATTGTTTTGTTGAATCATAAGCTTTCTACAATAATTCAGAACCTACTTGGAATTTGAGCATACTTGAGACTTTTTAGTAGAACCTTTCTTTTAAGGACTTTTTCATTCCTAACTCTCCCTCCCATCCAACACTAATACGCTTGCCTAGTGAAGAATGTTTGCCTCTTCAGCATATCAAAATTTGAGCTGAATTGATTCAACAGAAGAGAGGTAAGGCCGAAAATGCCTTCGACCGAATACTTTTGAGCGTTACTGTATGTATTATATTTATGTGTGTACGCATGTATAACGGAGTTCGACGCTTTGTCCATTAAGAGCTGTCCATATCTTTTCTCGCGAACTGAATCGCATGCCTTTCGATGGTCGATGAAAATTGGTACCAGTGGTTCGTGATATTCTCGAGCAGCTTCATTAATTCAACAGCAGATAATAATGTAATATCAAGTGCTGAATTTCTGTCGAAATCCTGCTTGCTCAATCGGTTGAGCTTCTAGTTTCTTTCTAATTTGAGCGGGAAGGCATCGCGTAAACACCTTCCGTATGCATATGCATAACACCTTGCGGTAGGAGCGTTATTGATCGATAGTTCTCCAAGTCTTCCTTGTCTCCTTTTTTGAAGAGCAGATTGTTTTGGATTTTCTCCATGCGGCTGGAACTTCGGATTCTTGAACGTAACGAGTGACGCGTTCAGCTGAAGCACAATAAAATTCATGACCGCATGCTTGTAAGACCTCCAAGGATAATCCACCAGCCCCTGGAGCTCGTCATCTCGGTATTATTTCGATTGCGCGACGAACTTCTGATGGTAAAGACGATGGCACCGTTTCGCCAGTTGGTGACTGTTCAGTGGAGATGCCGTGTTCCGACTTGAAAGGGTTTGAATAGAAATTCGTCAGTATTTAATCTATTTCTGACCGAGACGTAGTTCTTATCCATCAGGGCCAGCTCTCGCTTTGTTTCTTCATGCTACGTTTGTTGGAAGCGGCTTCTAATAGACGGCAGCGGGAGAAATTCCTTTGGTCTTTAGCGAGTTTCCGTCTTCAGAGCCGATTAAGCAACAAGTATTCAACATGATTTTGTTGTCGGTCCATTTGTCTCCTCTGCGCGAGAAGTTCTAGGTGGCATTGCATTGTGTATTCTACGGGAGCTGTGTTTGGGTGCCATAATGCGCGATTGTCAAGCGAGCGTTCAGAATGTGTTCAGAAGATGGTTATAGTCCTCATTTATGTTGTTTTTCATACCCAAATACGTCGTCTATCATAGTTCAGCGCATCTGCACCATGAATAGTCGCCAACGACTGTTTTGATCGGATACGTGTCAGGCGCACATGACTTCATTCAAAGTGCAGTCTTGCGCGTAGAAGTCCATGGTCACTCCCGGTGTTGAATGACGGGACTGCTCCAACATCTGTGATGACCCTTCTGCTGCATAGGATGGACGAGTTCGTGGTGATGCTGCTCATTCGGGGACTCGTATGTCCATCTTTTCATTGGTGCTTTAACGAATCGGCCATCACCGTGATACATTTGATATATCTCTCAGAAGTTTGCCAGCCTTTCTCCAGCTGCAACTCGTTGTTTTGCACTTTTGCACCGCTACACTTTTGTTCCAATGCTCCTAATGTTGACGCAACTCGTGCGTTGGAGTCTCCAGATACTACCACATAACTGCTTTCCGTGATCGAACTAGCTCGCTGAGGTCCTCGTAAAAGTCCTCATGTTGATCTTCGTTACTAGCGCCCGTTGGGGCGTACACTCGGATGATAGAAATGCTGGTGTCCTTTGTTAGAGTTGCAGTCAAGATTCCGAATCGATGACCGGGAAACGTGACACTCGTGGCATTTTTTGAATCCAGGGGCCGCTGTAAAGCCGACTCCTTCTGATGCTCTTCATGGTTCTCAAGCTCCGAGAAAGGCAGCGGTTCCATCGCTCCATGTGCACTTCGAGTTCTCTTTCCGCAACGTTTCGCTCAGTCCGACCACATGATATGGAATTCGCTGCGTTTCTTTAATCAATGTTGGAAGCTGAATGGCCGTACTGACGCTCACGCAATTGTAGGTGCATGCAATCAGGTGCTCATTCTTGTCCTTTTCCTACGGTAGCCTACGGCCCTAATATTTCGTCGCCTTTGACTGTGTACTGATCTAGCGCTACCGGACAGTCTGCAGGGGACTGAGGCGAAAGAATGCTACTCTGGATGTAGCACAAAATTTTGACCGTTCTTCCGTGATTCAGAGGTGATTGTGGAGAAAGGAGTCCGTCAAGGAGACTTCATTTCCCCGAATCTATTCTCCGCTTGCCTGGAGGCTACATTACGTAACTGCTATTGGAATGCCACGAGAACTAAAATTGATGGAAGACATCTAAGGCACCTAAAATTTGCCGATAACATGGTAATACATGGTGACTACCGAATATTGGCGTATGGTTTATCGATAATATTTCCAAAAAGAGAAAGTATTAAAACTTCGGAAGCTTATTTTTACATACAATAAAACATGAGAATTCGTTACCGAAGAAATTGCTCGAGATGGCCTCCTTTGGTAGCGATACAGGCTTGAAGTCTCTTTTCAGCTGACCTCATCGTGGGCCGCAAGTAGCTGACGTCGGCGTGACGTGAGTAGATCTTCAGACCAGAAGTGGCGCACGATTTGCAAAACGACAGGCAGTCGTTGGCCGTTGGCTGTTGTCGGGCCAGCAGACATTCTGCTCGACCTTGTGTACACACAAGGTACCGTATTTCAAATTTGTCATGGTTTGGGTAGGAATTACTTCTGAGGGCATGACAGCGCTTGTCTTTGTGGACGAATACATCAAAGTACAAGTCAAAGCGCCCAGATCTACCCGGAACCAATTTTCCCGTAATGCCCTTCTTCCAAGAATTCTTTTGACCTTCAGCTAACGTCGTTGTATTCTTCAACAAGACAGGGCGCCTCCACATGCCGCAAAATCAACGCTGGAGAACTGTGACCGTCTTATTCCACGTTACTGGACACAAAATGTTTGGCCATCTAAGTCGCCCGATTTGGACCAAATGATTTGGCGGTGTGGTACTTTCCGAAGCAGAAGATGCCTTTTGAGCCGTCGAAGTTTAGCCTCCCTGATGGCTTCCTAGGAGGAGGCGTGGAAGAGCTTGACGTCAGTTACATGCGGCTCACAGTGATGTCAGCTGAAAAAGATTTTAAGCCTGTATCGCTGTCGAAGAAGGTATGTATGTATGTATGTATGTACGTATGTATGTACAGTACTCGCCGTTTGAAATCGAAAATTCACGCGAATAACGCGAATCCTCGTTAATTTCGTGAATTCGTTATAACTCGGGTCAGAGTGAAGTATTCCAGAAAGTGAAAACACCGCTCAGCTCTTCAAGCGCTACAAGATGGTGCTAAAATATTTTCAGAAAGCTTGATTCCGGAATGCGCCATGCACTCGATCGCATCTCAAAAAGTTTGCTCGCATGTGATGTGTATATAATCCCGCTTATGCGGGCTAACCGCTACACACAAAGAAGGGCCTCAAAACTTACCCTAGAATGCGCCACGTACTCAATCTCATCCACTACATTGAGAGATTAGATGGATGTTATTTTCCGAATTCTTAGATCTTCGTTTCGTTTTCAAGCGCTTACTAGCTTTACGTGTTCCCTCTGCTCTCAATATCCCATCCTCTGTATATCTAGTGGAATCTTTGAACAGTTTTCGGCAGGCATAGTGGGCCTATTATGTGACATTTTCCATTTTCAGAGATGTTTTGCAGAAAGCTGTGAAGATAGCGAACAATTTCCTTCACTGTCGTAGACCATGGTCACTTGTCTGTACCAATTATGTGGAAAACTCGGTCGCAAGTAAGCGTTCCTTGCGTGGTGTGGCCCCAAACATGCCTCCTCGTCACGCCCTTGTGGAAAGTTCAGATTTTTTGCATTTCCAGAAGAACTCGCAGACCTGAAATGTGCCCCGCTAGCTTCTCCGTAAAAATGCTATCGAATGATATGCATTACTTCCCCAGTTGAAACTTTGGTTTCCACCGTTTTCAGCATTCCCCTATCCCACAATTACTGCCCCAAAATCTCAAAGTTTCATTTTTCGTCGAAACTTTGCCTACTGGGGTAATTCGGTGCCCTGATTACCAATATGACATTCATTTTTTGGTGCTGGTGTCATTTGGCGCCATTTGGCGCCGTTTGGCGCCAATTTGGCGCCACAGCTGTTTTCACCAAATCTGCTGAAACTTCGTCATTTGGGGTTATTTGAGGTAGTGATTGCGAGAACGACACCCGTTTTCGGTGCTGGCGCCATTTGGCGCCGTTTGGCGCCAATTCGGCGCCACAGCTGTTTTCACCAAATCTGCAGAAACTTCGTCATTTGGGGTTATTTGGGGTCCTGATTGCGAAAACGACACCCGTTTTCACTGCTGGCGCCGTTTGGCGCCAATTTGGCGCCGCTGCTGTTTTCACCAAATCTGCTGAAACTTCGTCATTTGGGGTCCTGATTACAAAAACGGCACCCGTTTTCAGTGCTGGCGCCATTTGGCGCCGTTTGGCGCCTGTTTGGCGTCACGGCTGTTTTCACCAAATCCGCTGAAAACGTGTGTATAGGGGTTATTTGGCGTCCTCATCACAAATATAACATTCAGTCTTGACGCCGGCGCCATGTGGTGTCACAAACAACACTTCACAGTCAGAGCGTACTCTTAGGCACCTTTCTCAGAGCGCCGACTGTCAGACCGTGGAAAAGGTCATCGAATCGGAGACTTTCCCATGACAGGAAGGAGCCAGACCGTGAAAAATTGTGGGCTAAGCCAGAAGCACATTTCACGTTTTCACTGGAGATGCCTGCCATATCATTCGATAGCATTTTCACGGGGAAGCTAACGGGGCACATTTCAGGTCTGCGAGTTCATTTGGAAATGCAAAAAATCTGAAAATTCCACAAGGGCATGACGAGGAGGCATGTTTGGGGCCACACCACGGAAGAAACGCTTACTTGCGACCGAGTTTTCCACATAATTTCTTTGACAAGTGACCATAGTCTACGACAATGAAGGAAATTCTTCGCTTCCTTTACAGCTTTCTAAAAAACATTCCTCTAGAACTGTCTTGACTTGTCACGTAATAGGGGGCAAAGGCATGACAAAAGGTCATGTTTGGGGT
>MU868461.1:52416-86676 GCA_036418205.1 Ostertagia ostertagi | reverse complement strand
CGCGGGATATATATCCCCGCGTTGTCGTCAATGTGTTAAGCAAGTCTAGCACATTGCCCAGAAATCTCTGAAGTCTTAGATGCATTAACTGGGTTTAATTGGGGGGAGTCAATTAATGAACTCGCCCTCTAGTGGGTCTCTCTCTGTAGGCGCTTATTTTCCTGCCTCTTTCATTGACATGCGATTTTGTAGTCTAAGAAGAGCGCTCGCTGTGAAGTGAGTGGAACTAGAGTGTGGTTGGACAAGCCTGAAACGAAGGTTGATACGGGTTTACAAGTCCATCTAGAATGACAAAAACATATTAGTGGTGCTTGACAGCAAGGATTCTAATAATGTACGGCACCACGAGAGGGAACGTGTCGATCCAAAGAATCAGCTGCCAATTGTGGAACTTGGTGGAGGCTTGATAAGGTTGCCTTGGGAAAAAGTGGGACCACGCTACACGGTTGAGGAAGTGATGAAGGCAGTCGTATGCTGTCATGTTTTAGAAGGTGTTGTGCATCCGAGGTATTCCTGCCGCACGACCTGACTTTGTCTGAAGGCAGAGCAGCGACTCAAAGCATCGTGCCTCTCACATGCAGAAGTGGTTTCGACAGCATGGAGCGCTTTAATGAGCCATCCAGGCCAGACTCCTGAGCCAAACATTGAGGAATCACTAAGGATGGAGCTGCAAAGCCGCATGTCAGTGAAAGAGTTACGAAAATAAGCGCTTACAGAGAGAGACCTCCACTAGAGGGCGAGTTCATTATTTGACCCCCCCCCCCACTTTAAAGGCAGAAGTCGGATTTAGTAAGGGGGAATTGGGACGATTGAAACTGAGTATAGAGATGCGGAGTAGAACGGCAATAGAGAAAAAAACTGAGAAAAGCCGTCGACAAACAAAACCCATTTCCCATTAACAAAACCCTCTTTCCCACCTGCAATGAAGGAGGCTATCTTGGTGAAGAGGCACGTACAGACAAGTTTCCTGAAGATATCAGTTGTTCTGTCGGTTGATACGACAATCAACCTAGCTGATTTTACACGTTATGCCAGCCAAGCACCACATCCCGAGGTGGGCGGTCGTAGCGGGGCCAGGCGGCGTTAGCCCATAGTACATGCTCTGAGGCCTTATTACTGCGCCTTTTCGGGTTTTGAGTGTGAAAACATCTCTGCGGGAGCGTAACCAAGTACAGGCATGACCGAAAGGGTTGGTTTGGTCAACTAATCCTGACCGTTGCCTTTACCCCGTTTATGCATCCAAGACTTTAGAGATTTCTGGGCAATGTGCTAGATTGCTTGATGTTAGTGACTGTTTACTTGGTTGATCTGTTATACGTTCTGTCATACGTTATGTTATTCGAATGAACGGATTATGTGATCTTTGACCTGCATTCAATAAATTCGAAAAATCTATAATTTTTCAATCCTGTTTGAGCTGAAGATTGATATTTTGTGTGGGTCATAAAACACTTAGTTAATAACTCTTCCGAATTTGGAGACGATTCAGCGGTTTTGCGCGAAGAAATTCTCCAAAAACCTCTATTTATAAACTTCTGGCCACTACTGTATGTATGTATGTGGTGCAGCCCCACATATGAGATCGAGGATAACCTATTATGAGGTGTTTTCTGAACGAATTGCAGTGTTTGTTATTTAACTAGGCAAAAATACCACGATAAAGATAATATCCGCATATCCGCCTACTGGAGCTTACGACGATGATGCTGTAGAAGAATTCTATGATACCAGTTTAGCTCCGCCCGCTACCGCGCGCATTGGTAGAACTGACAATCGATGAAGCTTTAGGTTCCACCGCTAAACTATAGCTGCTTCGTTAAATGTTTTACTGTCCGTTGCATAGGCTGCCCATCTTGGCTGTATCTCAATGTTTGATAAGCGCAGTGAAGTGCAGAGCTAAAGTGATGATGTAAACAACCACTATGCGTCGAGTATCGAGGTAATTTAGCGGTCGAATACTCAAAACGGAATGCCTAGTATTCATTATCATATTAATTCGAGCATCCCATTCATCCTCAAGAACTTTAGAAAGATTTGCGGTCGAAAGGTGCTTGAGTTTAGAATTACAACGCTAATGAAATGATATTGAAATAAAAGTCATTATCTACAATCTCTATTCTCTATTTCAAGTGCTCGTACGCTACGTTCGTACGCATGCCGTTATATCAGTCGTCATCAGTCGTTATCACTTGGTGACCCCCACCAAATATGTTTGCGTCCCACTCCCTATATCATATCCCAAAATCAGCTTCTGACCACTGCTGCGATGCGCACACGAATTTCGTGAAATTTGTATTTCAGCGCGTCGTATCTACTCTTATCAGTCGTTATCACTTCGTGACCCCCCACCAAATATGTTCCCGTCCCACCCCCTATATCATAACTTGAAACCAACTCTTGATGACCACTGGTGCCCGAGCTATGAATTTCGCGACACTTGCGTTCTAGCGCCTTTTTATCAGCCCTTATCACTTGTTATCATTTTCTGTTCCCCACCAAATATGTTCCCGTCCCACCCCCTATATCATAACTTGGAACCAACTCCTGACGACCACTGGTGCCCGAGCTATGAATTTCCGGTCAGACAGACAAACACATACACACATAGACACACACACGCACAGCCGCTTAGCCGATTAATATATATTAGGTTGTCTCATGAATAGTGTCGCTTTTTTTCAACCAAAATTTTTTTATCTAAATCTCTATGCTTTTACATCGAGTCATAGTTCTTTCGAAAGAGAATTGTCTGCTCTATGAGAAGTTGTGTTCCTCTTCCATCTATGTTCCATGGTTTTCAAATTTTAGGCGTGCGAAATGGGAGGTCCCGCCGACAAAAATTGACCAACCCGACAACTAGCTCTAACTTGATTTTCCCTGCGGAGAAATTAATCAGTGATGTACCCTCTACTTGCTCATGAACTCTTCTGAACATTCCATCCTCAGGTTGCCGAAAAAGGTTTGCCCTGTTTCTTTTCAAATTGGCCGACCGATAAGCAATGGCAATTTTCAAATTGAAATTCTTCCTCTGAAACGCGATTGTTTTATATCAACTGGTGTATCTTTTATGAGCACTTCTTCTGCGCTATTTGCTTTTTTGTTTTGTTTTAATGTTTGTTAGGAATTAGTTCGAAATTTAGGTGTTTAGGAGTAAGATGCTTTATCCACGAAAGTGACCGCATTTCTTTGGAAAAAATTATTCCTGAGAAGGTGAGAAAATCAACCAGGCTACATTCCTAACATGGTCATGACTTGTTCTTTGAATTCTACCAGTTTTTCAATGTCTCGCCCATAAAAAAATTTCGACCTCAATCTCAGGTATTGGTGCTTGACCGTAGAGTTCTGGTTGAAAAACCAGGTCTGGAAATAGAATGTCTTGTTGTTCTTGTTGGGAAACCTAATAGTGCAATGTTTAGAAGAGGTCATACATAAGTAGAAGGTACAGCATTGATTGATTTTTCTCAATGGAAGGTAAAGTTAGAGAGTTGCGGTTTGGTCAATTTTTGTCGGTTGGAGTTCCTATTTCGCAGGCCTAAAATTCGAAAACGAAAGAGAGGTGAAAGGGGAACACAGCATATTGCAGAGCAGAAAATTCTCTTTCGAAAATTTTATGACTCGATGTAAAAGCATAGGGATTTGGATAAAAAAATTTTGGTTGAAAAATAAGCGACACTATTTATGAGACAACCTAATAGTAGGATACTGGAAAGGACAATAAGCAATTCTCGAAGAGGAACTTACACTGTGTGCGCTGGTGATTTCAATGCTCACTTACGAGGGAGATCGTTCAGGGCGTGGAGCGCTTTTTGAAAAAGGTTTTTTGCATGAAATAGGGGCAGGTGCAGTGAACACAGATCTATGGTCCATTTCCGCTAAATGGCCTTCTGAATGCCAACAAGGAGTGAAAATCATTTTGTTGGAAACTGCAATGTTTACTTGTTAAAACGTGGTGTGTTTTCCTTCATGGCGTCAACTAAGGCATAGTAAAAGGTCGTAGTGACTGTGCATTGAAAAACACGGAGGTTAGCCAAAAATGGATCCTTGTCATGCTAGCATGAGAAGTGTGGGAAGGATCATAAGAGCTATCTGCAGCTTGCATGTCGGTAAGGACGGATGTCCTAGCGGATAGTGTTGTAGACTGGTGTTGGCCGAGTGGACTGGGTTGGTTTTTCGGATCCTCCGCGCGCGCGAATTTTTTTGCATTCTGCTGCACCTCCATCTTGACTCCAAACTGCACCAGTCCCAAATGAGTTTCTGACTGGTCATTGTCGTGACCAGCGAGCAGCAATGACGCCCGTACGCTAGGTTTTCACTGAGAAACTGCTAGAAATTGTATCTCTAGAAATGAGAATCAAATGACACCAGCAAATTCGTATTTGTGATCAGCGTGGACAACCCCTCGCAGAGCAAGCACGAGATCATTTGGGATTTGCTCGATGTGTACAATTTTCCAATTTATTGCAAAGAGATCATTACACACGTGTGGTACAACTCTATAAAGCAAGTGAAACATAGCTGTTTGCCGCACGCACTGGCACTTGACGAAATGCCAAGGAAGCTTCGGGATGGTCGTCGACGGAAATACCTCACGCTCGTACATGCCTTGTGCGAGCATTTGTGATGTTACCGGCAACCTACAATCACAATCCTGAAGAATGAAGCTGCAGAGAGTGCTCTTTGAAATCTTCCGCACACTCCTCAACATGCAGCATGACATAGGATGCCCTTCTGTTCGCTAGGGCCCGAGGCGGTCGTGGCGAGACGGGTTGATCTCGGGGGGGGTGGTGGTGATGGGCAGGCAGGTGGTGGCTGAGGCTGGACTTGTTGGTACTTGATGGCGTACAGTTGAGCCGTGGAAAAACCAACCGACGGTCTTTTAAAACAAGTGAAAAACTGCCAGTTTCCAACAAACATGATTTTTCTCATCCTTCTTGGCGTTCAGAAGGCCATTTAGCGGAAATGGACCATAGATCTGTGTTCACTGCACCTGCCCCTATTTCATGCAAAAAAACCGTTTTCAAAAATTGCTCCACGCCTTGAACGACCTCCCCTTGTTAGGCCGAGGAAATCCCGACGAAAACTTTGTTGGACCATTCGGAATCCTAGGAAGGTATAATCGTGGCGAAGCTTTGGCCCATTTGTGAACGATCTCGATAAGCTGTGGCAAATTCGTACTTTCACAAACGTAGAGGACGTCGATGGACATATTATACCATACCCCGAATAGGCAGATGTACTATGAAATCGACTTCTTCCTGACCTGCGTCTTTTTCATAACGTGACGGTTATCGGACAGTCGCATTTTAACATTGGTTCGGACCATCGAATAGTCAGAGCAATAGTAGCAGTAAGACTCAAAGAAGAACGAAGACGACCTGCCTCGTAATATTCGCGACGATTTCGATATATACTGTCCGAAGAAAGATGGAAAGCGCTCGCTCCTACTGTCGACTTTTCCGCGCAACATGGAAATGTGCTTATCAGATACGAAAAAGTTGTCTCCGCCATTCGAACAGTTGTCAAAAATGCTTCTGAGCGCGTCCAAAGAAAACTAAGAGAACGATCAAGTGCTGTTACCTTACTATTATTACAACTCGAAAAGGAGTGGGAGAAACTTTGACCCCGGTGGCTCGAACTGTATTGAACAAGGCTATACGATACAGAGTTAGGAATCATTTTAAAGAATATGCAGCACGAAGAGCGCGAGAAGCAGCCGAAAAGTCGGCAAGTATCAAGTATCAAGAAGACATTTATCAGCACTCGCCTGGAAATAATCACTCCTGACTTTAAGGAAATAAGACAGCTCTGTTGTGCGAAATCGAAAGGACATAGGACAAAAGATACAAAGCTTTTTCCAAGATTTGTTTTCTAGTAAAGTACAAGTGCAACCGTTCACGATGCCATTCGAAGAAGAAGATGATGCATAGATTTGGTGATGAGGTGATTTTGCGATGTGGAGGTTAGTTGATGTATCTTTTTTCAATAGGAGTCAGTCAGTTGAACCCTTCCGCCGTTATAATTGTGGGCTGATCGTTGTTATAATTGAAGTATTGGATTGGTGGTTTGGTTTCTTCTTTGGCCTAGCCGTGCCGTTTTTTTTGAGCCATTGTCAAAAGAGAACATGACAAAGCTTACGGTAAACAACAAAATAAAAGATGTCAGAAAACGAAACGGATTCCGCAATCGACTGTAGGAGTAAAAAGGACTGTGCTAAGGATTAGACTTCATGTGTGTGTAGGTATACCGCCCGTATTTCATGATCTACTCTCGTTCGCTGCCATTTGGGAGAACGGGTCAGTCAAATTAAAAATAGGTCACTCGAGCAGCGCCTATGCCAAGAAAAGTTGCCTGTTTGGCAGGGAAAGGTCAGTCAAATTAACGACAGGTCACTCAAACAGCCAAAATATGATTGAAGAGGGCTAGAACAATATAATTCCAACCACTAATCAATCCTCTATTGGCATTGTGAGTACATAGGACTAAAAAATGATTCGATAACTACAGACAACTAATGCAACCTATATAAAGCAATCTCAATCAGTTTTGAAAGAGCAAACCCACTTTCAATCCGTCAGTAAAACAATATCAGCCCAGCAAATATAGCAGTCTATCGATCGACAGCCCGATAACTTGGCAAGATGCCACAGATGGGCTGAGCGAACCATCACATCGCCTTCGCCGCATCAATCGCCGCGCGCGACGGCGCGGCGGTGGCCCCAGGAGGACAGACGCCCGTCTCCCGAAGTGGCGCTGGCTGTCCGGTAAGTAAAAGGAGGAACGACGCCCGGACCAGACCAAATTCGAGCAGAGCACTTAAAATGCCTACAAGAATATGTTGCGCGACAACTAGCGGACTTATTTACGGAAATACTGTATCACCAACTGTTCCGAAAGAATGGCTAGGTTCCAACACTATTTTAATACATAAAAAAGGACCACGTGATGTTTTGGCTAAGTATCGCCCGATAGCGCTTCCTTCAGTGATGCTCGAAATCTTTTCACGCATCATCCTGGATCGCATCCGTCAAATTCTCAATATGAACACATGCCGAGAGCAAGCCGGTTTCCGTGACGGATTCTCTACTATTGATCAGATCCACGTCGTCTCTCAGCTTACAGAAAGATGTCGAGAATGCCGAATTTCTCTGTGTTATCTTTTCATGGACTTCAAGAAAGCATTAGACACGGTTGAACATCAAGCAGTTCTAAACGTCCTCGTTGCTTTCGAAGTCCCTCAAATATATATTGAAATAATACAACAATGCAACACAAATTGCTACACTGACGTCAACCTGCTCAAATACCCGATCCATGTCAAGATTCAGCGCGGAGAACGACAAAGTCATTTCTTCGAAACTTTTCTCTGCTGCCCTAAAACTTGTTATACAAATTATCCAATTACCTTGCAGCATTGACATCGGTGGTGAGAGAATCCGATACCTCATGTTTGCGGATGATATTGTGCTGATCGGTAGTAATCCGAGTGAGCTAGAGAACTCATTGGAGATACTAAGCAATGCATCTCGCTCCATTGGACTTGAAATTCACCCTAGCAAGACTAAATGGATGAAAAACAGCTCCACGAGGGATCGCTGCTTACGCCTGAAAGGCTCCTTGATTGAAGAAGTTCCGTCACACGTTTATCGAGGCCAAGCCATCACAATGGATAACGATCTTACAATCGAAATAGGCCGTCGTCGTAAGGCAGGCTGGGCGAAATTTAATAAATATCGTGATGTTCCCACTGATAAGCGGCTTGACGCTCAGACTAAAGTCCGAGTGTTTAACACTCATGTGCTACCAGCTTTGGTGTGCGGTTGAAGAAAGAAAGCTGGCGTCAACCCAAAGAGCAATGGAACGAGCGATGTGCAATCTTACGTTAATGCATAAAATTCCTGCTCGTGAAATTTGAAGGCGAACCGGTGTCAAAGATGTGATAGATACTATCTAGGATTCAAAGAAGCAATGGGCAGGGCATGAGGCTCGTCTTAGCGATAACCGTCAGACACCCCAAGTGACCGAGTGGTATCCCCGCGGAATAAAAAGGCCGCAAGGTAGACCCCCAGCCAGGTGAAGTGATCCTTTTAAGAAACTTGTTTTGGACAGAGACGGCAACAAATGGCAAGAAATCGAAGCGAATGGCATAGATTCGTCCTGCAAGGTTGGCGTGAACACCCTTGAAGAGCGGACATCAAGGTATTCAAGGTATGTATTTATGTGCGTGTACTTACCTGTATGTAGATGCACTGAGTTTCATAATTGGAACTCCACGTAAGAAGTTCCCAAAATCTCACAGATTCAGGTGATTCAGGAAAAGTGAAGAGTGTGAAAATATGTCAGACGTAAATGCAAAAATGCCTATAAATTTACCATTTTACTTAAGATCACTGGGGTTTTTCTGATACCAGATTGGTCCCCCGGCAAGCGCCGGAACCTCTCTACCTTACGTAAGCTTTCCCTTCTCCCTCCTCTCCTTACTCACCTCTCGTTCTCTGCTCGCCGGCTACCACAGCATCACCTTGTGGAATGACCGAAAGTGTGCTAAGTGCGTGTTTATATAGCCATTCTGGGTTATCACAATCATGCTTGTGCAAAACATTGATAGCGCAAATCCTGCGAGCTATCCAGATTTGTTGGCGGCTTGTATATTCCGTTAGCTGCCTTATCACTCACTCTTATTCATTTGGGCGACGCGCACACAAGAATACTACATACATAATTTTTAACATGAAAAAAAAAAAAAAAACATAACCATACATAAATATCCATAATACTACATAGCATACATAATACTACTACGGCACACACAACAATACAGACTACAACCGACACAAAGTGAGCGCTTTTATAAAATAGAAGGAGTTCTGTGTGTATGTACAGTAGTGGCCGATGTGATGGAACAACGGTGTTTAATTATTTCCGTCTCTAAGTCATGGAACGTCTCCAAATTTGCAACAATTGTTAATAGGTGCTTATGATCAGCACAGAAAATTGCAACCTTCGCTCGAATTTGGTGGAGAAAAAGTTTTAGATTTTCGAATTAATGAAGGAGTGAAAGGTCACTTGATCACTTTATTGACTTGATCTTCTTTATATGTAAGCGGGCTTAACTGTTGTGTGTCTGTTTGGAATATCTGGTAGTGTGTCGTGGTGTGTGCGCTGGGTGTGGTGCTGTGTGCGTGTGTATGTAGTTGTGTGTCCGTCAGCAAAAATGAAGTGAGTGGGAAGGAGCGTTCATGGGATAAATCAAACCGTTAACAAAGCGCGGTAGTAACAGGATTTGAGATATCAATGTTTTGTAAAGGATAGCTTTGTGGATAAACATTTTAGGGACTATGATTAAAGCAACCTGAACTTTGGACATTCGTCATGTCCCATGGTGGAGTGGCAGCTGGAGGCAGTGGAGAAGGAGGGGGATGAGGAAGGGGAGGTCGAAAATTCTACCGTCACATCATGATTGTGTCCCTTTCGGTATTAAACACAGTGGTTGTACGCTGTCATTCCGGACGTGTTGGACTGTCACAGGAGGAAGGGAGCCATAGCGGAGAGGTGATCGCTTGCGGCAGGAAAGGAAGGTCCCGGCGTTGGCGGGGCTAATCTCGGGCGGTAATGTTATTTAACCCAACAAGACAGTCAAGGAACAGGTCACTAACATTAATCAAGTCTGCACATTCCGAGACTCTCTCAAAGTATTGGATAAATAAACTGGTTTGAATGCGGGAGTAATAAGGAACACGCTTTTAGGAGGGTCTCTTCTCTGTAGAGTCCCCGTATTTCGTGGCGCCTTTCAATGAGATACGCATCTGTGAACCTCCCCTGTGGTTATGTAATGTTTAGGTCAGAGTTGGATGGTGGTCTTTCAAAGTACCATGCCGTCGAAACCACTTCTGCCTGTGAGAGGCCGATGCTTTGAGTCGCGGCTCTTGCGGGACAGGCGAAGTCAGGTTGGGGCGGCGGGCCAGCCTAAGATTACAACGACTTCCTAAAATGACAAATCGTCTGCTTCATCGCTAGCTCAGTCGTGTAGCGTGGCTCCCTTTTTTCCAAGCAACTTATCCAAGACTCGCCAAGTTCCAAAACTGGCGCTGATTTCTATTGAACAAAACGTTCCTCTCTTTGTAGCCGCTACATACTGAAGTATCTTGCTGTCTCGCATCAAGTAATTGTTTTTGTCACTCAGATGACTATAGAACCGGCGCCACTTTTTCAGAATCAGTCTAATCACATTGCTACTCCCACCACTCAACAGCGAGCGCTTATTCTCTGACTTTGAGACTAAGGAATCGTAGTATAGACTTGGATTCTAGAAGATGTTATGTATCGGTGGTACATGGCTGCCCGCGGACCTTGCCTTTGGTTTCAGCGAGGCAGCGACTCAAAGCATATCGAGGCTGCTCACATAGCAGGATGGTTCGAGCATGGGAGTGCCTTAAAAGACCAGCAGGCAGGCTCCTGAGAAGACGATTACGACACTAGGGCGAAGGACAGTACAGATGGTTTCTCTGTGGGAAGAGCACAAAAGTGACCACAAAGGAGAGACCCACTAAAGATGCGGTTCAATAGTTGACCCCGTCATTACAAACCAGTTTTGTTCCAATATTTAGCAGAGTTCCCGGGCAAATGTGCTCTAGACTTGCTTAAGTGTTAGGCGACTGTGGTCTTGACTGTGTTTGGGTTTTACATATTTACTAAGTAAAGAACACGGTCGAAGTGGGAAAAAAAAAACCCCCCCTTTCACCTGCCTCATTAATTTGCGCGAAATATCTAAAACTTTTACATACCAAAGTTGATTCTAAAGGGTGAAAGTGTTTTAGGTGGCATCATAAAAGCAGGTAGTCAATAATTGTTTGCATTTGGAGGTTTGCGTAATTCTAAAAGAGAATCTATGAAAATGTGTTGTTCATAAAATGTTTGGCCACTAATGGTATGTATGTAAATCCGTAGTGTCGTCTGTCGTCCGCAAAGATGAAGTGAGTACATAAGGAAGCTCATCGAGAAACGCCCGTCAACAAATCGCGGGTAGCCACATAGCTTGACCCAATCAATGTTTTGTGCAGGATAGTGTGATATTATTTAAGGCTAATCATAATAAACCCTGCTCTAAATTCCAGGTGATTCAACATGGTGCCTGCGGGGGCAGTAGGCGGCGAGTGAGGAGGAAGCAGTCGAGGTATGGGGGGGAAGGGGGAAGGCGGAAATCCGAGCAGGCGAGGTGGTCGGGGGATGATTATGGCGATGCTTCTTACTTATGAATCCTTATTTATCGTAACCGCTAATTGTGTTGTCACGAGGTTGTAGTATGCGTGTATTGTATGTATGTGTGTGTGCATGTATGTAAATTATGTAGATGTAGGTATGTATGTATGTATGTATGTATGATGGATGATATATGTATCGTATGTATGTAGGTATGTATGGTATGTAGTATGTATGTAGAATGTATGTATGTATGTATGTATGTTGGGATGTATGGTATGTATAGTATTATGTCATGTTGAGTGTAGTGGGTATTATTATGTATGGTAGGTTGTATCACCTGTATAACATGTATAGCTGCTATGACGATCGTCCTTCGGCAAAATTCATCCACAGTGTGCGCAAGGGTGCGACGTTTGAACCGAGTTTCATCCGGTCGCTGAGCATGTCTTTCGAGTTGGTGGCGCTGGAGGGAGATTTTGCGACCATCGGATTCGGCCATGCTCGTTTTGGGCTTTGGGCGAATGGCGCTGGGTGATCAATGGATCCACTCGTAAGCTGAAAGTCCATCTGTCATGCTTTTAGCGTGGATAGTACCGGCCCTCTATGTGCTATGTATGTATGTGAATGTATGTTGTAGTTGTATGTATGTAATGTATGTATGTAGGTATGTATGTATGTTTGTTGTATGTATGGATGTTATGTATGTTGATGTATGTTGTAATAGTTTATGTAGGCTCTGTATGTGATGTATGTATGTAGTGTTATGTATGTATGTATGTACACTAATGTATGTATGTATGTAGTGTAGTGGTATATATGTATGGTATGTAGTCTATGTTGTTATGTATGTATGTTATGTATGATGTATTGTATGTATGTAGTATGTATTTTGTATAGTATGTATGTATGTAGGGTGAGTTTGGAGATGGTTATTGGGCGGTTTTGGTTGATTTGGGGTAGGGAGCGTGGTGGTTTTATATTACTTTTGTTTGATGTTTTTGTATAGGTAGGGATGGTAGGGTATGTCTGGGTATGTATGTGGGTGTATGTAGTGGGTGGTATGTAGTGGAGTAGTATGGGATGTAGGTATTATGTATGTGAGTGTATGTATGTATGTATGTATGTGTATGTATGTATGTATTGTATATATTATGTATGTATGTATGTATGTATGTATGTAATGACGTGTGGTGTATGTTGTATGGTATGTATGTGATGTTGTATTTATGTAGGCGGCTATGTATGTAGTGTTGGTATGTATGGGATGTAGGGATGTATGTATGTGTGTGGATGGGATGTATGTAGGGTGTAGGTATGGGTGTTTATGGTATAGTAGTATGTGTTACGGTGTTATGTGGAGGGGGGATGTATGTATGTCCTGTATGTATGTATGTAGGTAGGGGTAGTGTATGTAGAGTATGTATGTATGTAGTGTATGATATTGTATGTATGTTGTATGTATGTATGGTATGTTGTATGTATGTATGTGTGTATGTTAATGTATGTATGTAGTATGTATGTATCTATGTCCTCTATGTTGTATGTACTCGTATGTTATGTATTGTTATGTATGTATGTATGTACGGTGTAGTGTAGGTATGGTATGTATGTATGTTATGACGGCTATTGTATGTTGTATGCTATGTTATAGTATGTATATTATGTTGTATGTGAATGTATAGGTATGTATGTATGTTGAATTGTATGTATATATCTATGTATGTATGTTATGGTATTAGTAGGTATGTATGTAGGTATGTATGTAGTGGTATGTATGTATGATATGTAGTGGTATTGTGTATGTGGTGGTATGTAGTGGGTGGTAGGGTGTATGTAGAAGTTGTATGGTAGTGGTATGGTATTGTAGTAGTGTATATAGTATGTATGATGGTATGGTGATGGTATGTAGGTAGGTATGTATGTAGGTGTAGGGTGTGGTGTATGGGAGGCTATGGTATTGTATGGGTAGTGTAGTGTATGTGGGTGATGTGGGTAGGTGTAGTGGTATGGTGGGGGTTGAATGTATGTGGGTAGTGGATGGATATGATGCTGATGTAATGTATGTGTAGTTTATGTGATGTATGTATGTATGTATGTATGGATGTAGTTATGTATGGATGGTAGTGAGGTGTATGTATGTCTATATATGGGTAATATGTATGTATGTATGTATGTATGTATGTATCGTAGGTAGTGTAGGGTGTATGTATGTATGGTAGTGTATGTATGGTATAGTATGTGATGTAGTATGTAATGTGATGTACTGGTATGTAATGTATGTAATGTATGTAGGATGTATGTTGGGGATGTTGTATGTAGGGTGATGTAGTGTATGTTATGTTAGTGTATGTATGGTTGTATGGTATGTTATGGATGTAGCTGTATGTATGTATGTATGTGTATGTATGCTATATATGATAAGATAATATAGTATGTATGTTGTAATGCTGTATTGTTAATTATGTATGGTAGGGTGATTATGTATGGTAGCTGGTATGTGAGTGCGATGGGTGGTATGTATGTATGTATGGTCATGTATGGTTATATATGTGATGTATTATAATGTATGTATGGTGTATGTATGTAGGTAGTAATGTATTGTATTGTAGTGTATTGTATGCTGTATTTACTGTATGAACTAATGTTATGTATTGTATATGTATGTGTTGTTGTAGTGTATGTATGTATGTATGTCATGTAGGTATGATGTATGTATGTATGTATGTATGTATGTATGTATGTTGTATGTATGTATGTATATATGCTAGTGTTTATGTATTGTATGTTGTATGATAGTAGTATGTATGTATGATGGTATTATGTATTTATGGTAGGTTATGTATCATGTTGTAATGGATGTAGTATGTTATGTAGTGATGTATGTATGTTTGTATGTATGTAGGGCTATGTATGTTATGGTATGTATGATGTATGTCTGTTGTATGATGTATGTATGTTATGTATGTATGTTAGTGTATGTATGTTATGTAGTTATGTTGTAGTAATGTATGTTATGTATGTATGTATATATGTATGTATTTATTATGTAGGAGTTGTATGTAAGTGATGTATGTATGTATGTGAGTAGTTATGTATGTAATGTTTTTTTTCATGTATGTCATGTAGTATGTTGTTGTATGTATGTATGCTATGTATGTATGTATGTATGTATGGAGTGATGTATGTATTATGTATGCCTCTATATGTACGTACTTAGGTATGTATGTATGTTATGGTATTAGTGCTATGCCCCTGATGATATGTAGTTATGTTGTATGTTGTATTGTAATGTAACTGTATGTATGTAGGTTGTATTGCTATGTATGGTATGTATGTATGTGTGTATGTATGTATGTATGAATATTGTATGTATGTATGTATGTTGTATGTATGTAGTGTAGATGTATTGTATGTATAGTTATGTAGGGTATGTAGTGTATGTTATGTATGATGTATGTACTGTGTATGTATGATGTATGTATGGTATGCTTGTATGTATTGTATTGGTGAGGGGGATGGTTAGTGTATGATGTGATGTAGTGTATGGACTGTGAGATGTATGTGATGCGTATGTATGTATGTATGTTAGTATGTATGTATGTGTATTGCATGGTGGATGGTATGTAGTTTTGCAGGTCGCGGTAGTATTGTCCGTGATGTCCCGTCCGCATAATGAGAGGGTGAGGAGATAAGGGAGTCTCAGGGGAGTGACAGGCCGATTAGAAATTCGGGGTGATCCTCGAGTTATCAATGTTTCCGCTGTAGCAGCCCCGAAAATTGTAGTGACACTCCTACACGGCTTATAAATATCTGTGAGCAATCGGTCATTCCACATGGTGCTGACCAGTGGCAGCTGCAGGGAAGTGATAGGAAGAGGAAGGATGGGGAGGGGAGCAGAAAAAATCCCTAGCGGACGGTCTATCGATGCAGTTATGCGACGCCCTCTAGCTTCATGAACTCGGCTTTTGTTTGCATACGCGTAGCTGCGCGAGGTGTTGGGGTCACAAGGGTGGACGGGGCCACGAGGCGTCAAGATCAGGAGCGGTCATCGGCAGAAGGAAGGGTCGGCGGTTTGACGGCGGGGACTCAAAGTGCTGGTGGTGTGCGAGTGGGTGTCGTTGTGGGTTGTGTGTTGTGGTCGTGTTCGTGTTTGAACTCATAGCGCACCCACCAGCTGTCACAATAAGTTGATTTTGAGATATGATTTTATGATATAGGGGGTGGGACGGGAACATATTTGATGGGGACCAGAAACTGATAAAGGCCGATAGGGGCTGATAAGAAGCGTTCGGCAAATGTCATGAAAATACCAGCGCAGGGCCCAGCAGCGTTGAGGCGTTGTATTACAGATATGAGGTAGGGGTGGGACGGGAACCTATTTGATGGGGAGCAGAAAGTGGTAACGGCCGATAGGGGCTGATAGGAAGTGTTCGATGTAAATAGATGTCATAAAATTACCGGCGCAGGGTCCAGCAGCATTTAGGCGTTGCTTTGCGGATATGATATAGGGGGTGTTACGGGAACATACGGGAACATGAGGGAACAAAAAAGTGATAACGGCTGATAGGGGCTGATAAGGAGCGATACAAAGCAAATGTACTAAAATTCTTATCCAGATGTGGGAAGAGAAAACATCTCATTTTTTGCGATGTAGTCGTGGTCATTTGACCGCTAATCTGCACGAACTTCCTAAGATGGTCGGTGTCTGTGAAAATACGATAAATTGGTAACTCTATCGCATCACCGGTAAAAGAAGTTATTAGACCGCTAAACTATCCCAGTATCCAAGCATTGTAGATGTTTAGGGTGAGGGGTGATAATAAGCAGCCCAAGTAATTGTATTAGTTATCCAAACGTTATTCGGCTGCTAGACTTTGTTAGTTCTAAAGAAATGATGGATGTTTATTCATATTGGAACTATGGGAAATTACTGATTTATCAGCTGCTTTCCTGAATACCATCGGTATTATCAATTGGAAGCAGTATGCTTCTCAATACAACAGCCCGGCTATACTCTGTTTAACAGAAACCTATGTTGACAAGCACGCGATAGCGGGTTAAGCAAAACTGATTTCCGACATGTCTTACTTCTATTTCTAATCTGTTTCTTTTTGCCCAATATTTCTCTTTCACTGCCTGAGATGAGTTGAATAGTGGGTAGCCTACAAGATTCAAACCCTTTTCAACGCTTAAGGCGTGAGGAGCTGCACATGAAAGCTGCAATAGTGGATTGCATTTTCAATGGAGCACCTATTCTTGAGCACATAGATATTTCTGCGTTCCAATTCCTGCGAATTTTTTCTCTATTTCTTTCTCTAGCGTAGCTACATTTGTAATGTTGTGGGTTTGGAAAAAATTTTACTGCATATTTTCTTGCAAAATAAAATTTTGAAAACAAAATGTGGACTAAACTTCTAGTATTCTTCCTATTCTCATTCGTTGAGAGTGATGGCTCCTACTGATCTATTTTTCCACGAGTATTGTGATCGGATTTCAATACCATTATTGATGTCAACGGATAAGAATGGGTTCATGACTAATAATGAAGACGGTGAGAATATGTTTGCTTCGTCGCGCCCATTCAGAACTGGCCGCTCATAGAGGGGCGCTGCAATGCCGACGTGACATTTCCGGAAGACTTAGCCGTTATCCCCCTCACACAAAGCAGAAGCATTTACCGTTGACCAATCCCTTTGTGGGATGTAGCACGAAATGTTCTTGCATTTGTACATTCGCAATGGCAGCTGTGATTTGGCCTATACATACAGTGTGGACGGCGATGTACAAACAATGTTATCTAGTCTCTCAGACAGTCGATGGAATATAGCATTTCAGGCAATAAATATAATGAAAAAAGTAGTTCTAGTAGTGTTTTGCAGTAGTTAGCTCAGAAATGAAGCTCCCCTATAAAAGGAGCAGAATTGCATTCTTGACATGTTCCGAATTGTTAGCTACTGTTTTCTTGGAAGGTTCAATAGATTCTAGAAGTGTTGAGGTTATTTGCCTGCGCTTGTGCTGCCTCAAATTTTTGGCAAACATTACCGTTTTCGACGTGTTTTCTTTCGTAAGCAGCAAACTCCCCTCGTCGGACAACAGATTAGAATCTGCTCGACGCCTAGAAGCTGACATGAACTAAATTTGCCAGCATCTCCTAAGGCTAATTACAACGAGAGAACTGCTGCGGAAAAAATTGATGCCTATACTTGTACAGTGTCGCCATCCAAATCACAGTCCTAAGGATAAGAATTTTGATTTTAGCTCCAAACTGACACTCAATAATCCTTGTACTATTCTTCAGTGTTTTGCCCACATAATAGCGGGGTACGTAGACGCCATTTCTTCCGATTCAATGCTTAGTGAGGATGGAGGCCAACTAATTCCAGGTCCTCTGCACTTTGTCAGGTCACCGCTGCTTCGAGCGTCCTTTACGCCGCTTTCCGGGTACGACGGGATCGAGGCCGGACTTAGGGACACTGGTCATTGCGAGAAGAACATGCCCGTACCCTTGAAGTCAAGCTTTGCGCATCTTATCAGTTATGGAACCACGCCGAACCGTTCTCCACGGTATCATTACAAACGTGGTCCAAACGCGTGAGTCAAGCCGTTAAAGGAGCATTTTCGCCTCCAAGGCAGAGACCAAGTTTTAGTTCTTTAGTCGTGGGGCAGCACTCAGCACCATAAACGGCGACTGATCAATCTTGTGGTCTGTTAACGGGTTTGAGACAATCTGGTATATTCGTGTCGTAGTTAACGCCAGCCATCGAGCTCCATTCGGGCCATGCTGCACCTACACGTGAATTGACTTCAAAAGCCAAGCTTCCGTCAGACAGAGTCCTAGATATTCAAGCGCCGATGTGCGCGCGAGCTCGATGTCTTCAGTTTCCTTCAATAAAACCGGACTCATTTCATCCTGTGATTTCTGTCTTTTTGACATTCACCTGAGTCCGAACATTCCAAGGGATGGCACCAAGCTTGCACTTGTTGCCTGAGTAGATTTTGTCCTCTCAGACGAAAAACGCTAAGCGCTATCAGCGTACAGCGTCTATGAAATCGGCTCCTGATGATCTCGTGATATGATATCTACGACGACAGCGAACAAGAGTGGAAAAAGCGCAGAATGTTATTGAACTGTGACAGAAATGGGAATTAGCGTCAGTGCGCCCGCAGCCGTTCGCACTCTAGCTGTAAGGCTCGAGAAGAATATGCGCACCGACTCAATGAGCTCTTGGGGGAAGACATGCTATGTAGGGCACGCCTTTAATATATACGTGATCTTCATCGAAGCCTTTCTCCAATTCTAGAAAGGCTAGATGAACCGCTTTCTTTTCTCTAGATGTTTCCAGCGCGAGACGAGCTGCGCGTGTCGCATCAATGGTACCACAGCCGGTCACGAATTCACAGCGGCTGATAGCAAGTTGCACGACATCACCATTTCAGCTGTCGACAGATTGCTTAAATATCTTCATATTATGCGGGTGCAGGCATTCTTCCAAATCGGAATTGTTGTGCTCTTCTACCAGCTCTCAGGCACCTTCTTCTGAGAACAATCTGGTTGAACTTCAACCACTTCACAGGGCACCGGCAGTCCTATTTGCAGTGACCAACTGCAAAGTCGTCTGGATACGTTGCTCTGCGCGACTTCATTTTCCTCAAAGCCTTCCATCTCCTCCTTGGCTATTTTTTCAGCGGGACAGGCTGAGCCAAAGGATGGGTGGATGCGCATAAAATTCTGTCGAGATATTCTCAAAGCAGTCGTGCGACCGCTCCACTGCCCTCCTGCGACCCATAAGGAGGTGGCATTGATGCATTTATTCTCCCATGTCCTCAGCTAGGCGATGGCGGGTGTTAGCAAGACAGTAAAAGTACCGCTCAATATCGCGCGTCTCTAACTTTCGCTGACCTCAGCATAATTGGCCGCTCTTGCGGCAGCTGCAGCCCTCCTTGCCGCTTCCTTCGCCACCATTAAGCTTGCCAGTGATGTGCTCGCGAAGAAATACGTGGTAAAGCCGTTTCTTTTAGCGTACCTTCTCACTAACATCATCCGTCCATAGCCAAGCTTGCTAAATAATCATCCGCCTACCAGATTTTGTCACACCGAGTTCCGAACGAGCCATCGGAGCTGTCGCTTCGTTAGCACCTTTCTAAGTCTCGTAGACCATCGTGATCGTCGGCAACCAAGTGCGCGAAATCACAGCAGCTTCGTCTCCTTTCCCGACACCACTTGATTCTTGCAAGCACACACCGCCCCACTTCTCAGTTGTTGAGCTGCGATCTACAAGTGGTCAACAATGCAAAGTGCCCGCTTTCATGGCATACTTTTCGCGTCTTCGACGAGCCCACTATCGTGTTATCTGAAAGGAAGAAGTCGATTTGTGTTCTGGTATTGTCACTGTAAAACGTTACGAGAGGAGAGTCTTGTCCGGAAATTCGTGTTCACGACTATGAGGTTATGCGGGTCTGCGTGTGGCGTTACGTAACTCATGAACAAAACCACCATAACAGCTGTGCGGTCCTTCGCGAAGCAACATGAAAATTTAGGTCATTTGCGGCAACAGTGGCAGCTCAGCCGCTCTCGTCAAGCAGGGTCCAGAAACTCAGTTAGCCCGGGGCAGCCAGACTGCGGAGCATACTCAGAACAGAGATGGACTCACCGGTTTTCTACTGCAACAACGGTCTTCATCAGGCTGTCATTGAAGCATTCAGTATTCACAATCAAATCTCAGAAATGCACAGTGACAATTATTTGTTCGTGGTTCTAGGAAAACCACAAAAAACAGGTTCTAGGCTGAACTCGATATCTCTTGACTTATCGTCTTATCTCGATATCTCTTGACAGCAGGACCATCTCGTTTCCTGGACTGCACAGAAATTAATTGGGACGCTCTAGCGTTGCAGCCTACTCGGAGGAGAAGAGTGGCCGTCAACGTGACAGCATTTAGCGTTACGACGCGAGTCTACCATACGTTGCGGAACTTCTAGACTACCACATTTGGCCCCTTCCCCCGAAGCTTTCCTTGCACCAAGAACCCTTACTTTTGACGCTTGCCGGGCTTTGCAATTGCGCGTCGTCTCCCTCGGACGCTGTACCATTGACTCAAGAAACATTGCACGCGATTAACCATGTGATGTGACATGGATGTTCGTAGGCCGGCCTGTCAGGAGAGCCTGTCGCTTCCATTCCAATGCCTGGAATCAGCTTAGCCCACAAAGCGAGCACCTCCCAGTGGCATCACTTGGAGGAGCGGGCACAATCACCCAGTAATCCCTATATGTGACATAAGACCTATATGTGACATACGATTGGACGCGAGGAACTGTGCTGTTGTTGTTGTTGTTGTTGTTGGGAACCGATGTTATATGTATTCGTGATCATTAACATCTGTAATAACCTGTTTAGAACACCAACTGGTCGATTAGGTATTACAGCTATACCTGCTACATCATAACGCTGTGTGTGTTTCCGTGTCTACCTATGAAAAACTAGTTTTGATTTTCCAATCAATTTTCCAGGAGTGGCCGGTTCAAGCACGACCTGAGAAATATATTGTTACGCTCGTGTCTGCTATTAGCGAAAAGGAGAAGGAGATTGTTGAAGTTGATCCACCAGAACAGACCATTGAAGTTAAAGTAGAAGAGCTAGGTCAGGAATGCAATCTTGACAACTCAAGAAATTATCGAAGCAGGGTTAATCAAGAGGTGACATTGAAATATGGAAAGCATTTAGCGTTGATGAGTCTCATTTTGAGATGTGCCACGCACTACACTCCCATTATGAATCCAGCGGCATTCTGAATACGATTTGCCCTATAAAATAACTTAGGAGAACCAGCCGATAGTTTCATCCTCCCAGGCAATTTTGGTATCAACTAAACATTCCCGGAGGAAAGAAAAACTTGGTTGATCTCGACCAGCACGCCTAAGGTCCCCGAATTGCGCGCGTGTCAAGCAGTGCCACACCACTTTTGCCTAGGAATATTATCACATAGAATTATCCCCTCTATTGTATAAAATCAATTCTCTTAGTTAATTGTTAGAGTTTGTGGAAGGATAGGTGTATTAGGTTGGTCCACATGTCTGCAACAAATTACATTCAATGCTGGGGAACTTAATAACTAATAAGTAATAACTCCGTAAGCTCCGCAACACGCTTGCTTACGTAGCATCCACCTTTTCAATTTCGGGCAACCATCCAGCTCGACATCTCGCCACTTGTTATGGATATTACACCGACTTCGCGAAAAAATCTTCGTGCCTCAAATTTCTACGAGTACTGCTTTGGATGTTCCGCAAATCATGCTACACCAAGGTTTCGCCAGAAGGTGGGCGAGGGCGCGCGCTCTAAATTCACAGTGCACCGGCGCCTCACACTGATTAGCTTTGACTTTTTTCATAATCGACACTCCAGCCACACGGGACTGGCCACCATAACGCTCTTCCTGAGGCTGATGAAAAAGGATCTGGATACACATTAGTTCATTTGCCACAGCAATTCTGCTCAATTCAACAAGGATACAGCACTGACGCTTCTTTGAAGAATTGTAACGAACCGAAAATATAGAATTTGGATCCCACAGACCTTGAGCCCGAATCAGCTCCAAACACGATCCGACATAATCATGTTCATGTGGGCTTACTGGTTTTTTCGATTAACCAGCCATCTCACCTGCCGAAAATGAGGAAAGGGTAAAGCTAGGTGCTAACAAATTAATGAGCGTCGACAGTCCACCTCAAACTCTTTGGGAGTTCTTACTGCTGAAGTTCAACCTCGTCCAAGTAGGGCCTTCTCGGATTTTTGTCGGAACGCGATAGGAGTTGAGCTCTGGAAACCCTTACGTGTAGATTTCATAGTCAACGCGTATGTTAACCAGCGTAGCTCGATTGCAACGTTTTTGATGCGAAAGGGAAGCAAGACAACGTTCAGTTTCTTGACACCGTTGCACTATGTGCTGCAAAGAGAATCTAAGAATTTGGGACTCTCTGATGGAGATTTCTCCCGTATTCGCCTTACAGGAATAACCTCGTGACAGATGATGTCCACCTAGTCCCCTCCAGAGCACATCCTAGAGAGCAAATCTCATCCTAACCCTTTATGCCAGAATTTGCATCTGATCTTCCTCCAGTCAGAATTCGATGAATTTCTACAAGGAAGGCATCGTTCAGCTTTTAGTGCGTTGGCAATAGGTTGTGGATATTGATGGTGTGTATCATGCTGGATGAATGGAACGAAACGGTAATAAAAGATAATTCGGCCAGTTTGTTGCAAGACTTATAGACCAACCTCATACATAGAATGCTCAGCGTATCTCAAAGAGAGACGGTGACCACTTTTGAGAAAGGAGCTATCCGCAGATATCACTGTTGAATGAAAGTCCTTTTCATGAGTTCTGCTAGCTGCAATCGTGAGCTCTGCGGGGAAAAGAGGAATTCTTAATCAATATGAATATCTTAGCGCCCAAGGATGCTCCAACCGATGTAGAGGCTTTTCAAGAACATGACACGGTTTTCATTGACTTTGAGCCGTTGCCAAAACACAAGATTCCTGGGAAGGACGAGGGATGCGAAGTAGGTTAATTTTGTTTCAGAGATATCGTAATCCTCCGAAACTCCTCATATTATGCATTAATGTTAAGATTGCACAAAATTGGACAAATCTGCCTTTGTAGGTACGTGTGTGTGAGGATCGTAACATTATTGCATCCTGCGATATCAAAAGCGTACCACCTCGTGCACCCACTGCTGAATATCGGAATCTTCAGCCACACAGTAAAGCTTACTAACTGTTCTTTAGGATTTCTACCTACATAATGTTGCTTCATTACAGAAACCTACCATGTGGTTGTTGCCTGTAAAACGAATGCTGGCTTTGGTCCGAACAGCCCGTGGTTAACCTTCACTACGGGACAGTTGAAGGCCAAACCTCCTAAAAAGATTAGAACCACAACCACAACAATCGCTACAGTTCCGAAACCGGTGAACTTTCTTGAGTACAACTTCGGATAGACTTCTCAATGCAATACTCGTGCAATTCGAATGATAAGATCCTTGCGGGTGTCCACCAACGAGGCAGCGGTGAAGAGTGCGCTAACGTACCCTATCCCTTCCCGATGGTAGCCGCTAATAGACCAACAGCAAAACGAGCGGCATCTAATCCATGCAAGGAGGTCTAAAAATATGAGAGCATTGAGAATAAAAGAAGCGACGTTGAGAGAAAGAGAGAAAGAAGTTACCTAGAGATCATCCATCTGCACCGGAATATCACGACGGTACCGATTAGTGGTATGGGGCCAATAACTAGCTCGAGAGAGTCGTCCGCACGCGTACACCCATTACGCTAACTTTTCAGGCTCAGGATTGGTGTAGAGGATGTTCCTACTTATTTCATTTATTTGCTTACCAATACAGTACTCGCCGTTTAAAGTCGAAAATTCACGCGAATAACGCGAATCCTCGTTAATTTCGTGGATTCGTTATAACTCGGTTCAAAATTGAGCTCTCTAGAATGCGAAGATATCATTGAATTTAGCTCGTCGGACACTATAAGAATGTGCTTTGATGCTTTAGAAAAACTCCATATAGGATTGCGCCATACACTCGATTTTCATCTCAAAAAGTAGTTGCTCGCTGTGATGTGTATATAATCCCGCTTATGCAGGCTGACCGCTACACAGAGAGAAGGGCCTCAAAACTTACCCCAGATTGCGCCACGTACTCTATCTCATCCACTACATGGCGAGATTAGATGAATGTTATTTTCTGAATTCTTAGATTTTCATTTCGTTTTTAAGCGCTTACTGGCTTTATGTGTTTCCTCTGCTCTCAATATCCCATCCTCTGTATATCAAGTGGAATCGAACAGTTCCCAGCAGGCATAGTGGGCCTATTATGTGACATTTTCCATTTTCAGAAGATATGTTTAGAAAGCTGTCAAGATAGCAAACAATTTCCTTCACTGTCGTAGACTATGGTCACTTGTCTGTAAGAATTATGTGGAAAACTCGGTTGCAAGTGAGCATTTCGTCCTGACCCCAAACATCACCCCTTGTCATGCCTTTGCCCTCTATTATGTGACAAGTACCATTTTTAGAGGAATGTTTTGTAGAAAGCTGTGAAGGGAGCAGAGAATTTCCTCCACTGTCGTAGACTATGGTCACTTGTCTGTTGGAATTATGTGGAAAACTCGGTCGCAAGTGAGCGTTCCTTCCGTGGTGTGGCCCCAAACATGCCTCCTCGTCACGCCCTTGTGGAAAGTTCAGATTTTTTGCATTTCCAGAAGAACTCGCAGACCTGAAATGTGCCCCGATAGTTTCCCCGTGAAAAATGCTATCGAATGACATGCATTGCTTCCCCCAATTGAAACTTTGGTTCGTCACCGTTTTCAGCCTTCCCCTATTGCCGGATTGGGCACCATCCCACGATTACTGCCCCAAATTCTCAAAGTTTCATTTTCGTCGAAACTTTGCCTATAGGGATAATTCAATGCCCTGACTATGCACATGACATTCATTTTTGATGCTGGTGTGTTTAGCGCCATTTGGCGCCGTTCGGCGCCAATTTGGCGCCACGGCTGTTTTTACCAAATCTGCTGAAACTTCATCATTTAGGATTATTTGGGGTCGTGATTACGAAAACGACACCCGTTTTTGGCGCTGGCGCTCATTAGCGCCGTTTGGCGCCAATTTGGCGCCATGGCTGTTTCCACCAAATCCGCTGAAGACGTGTGTATAGGGGTTATTCGGGTCCTGATCACGAATATAACATCCAGTCTTGACGCCTCCGCCAAGCGGTGTCACAAACAAAACTTCACAGTCAGAGCGTACTCTCACGCTCCTTTCTCAGAGCGCCGACTGTCAGACCGTGGAAAAGGTCATCGAATCGGAGACTTTCCCAGGACAGGAGTCAGAAGCATGTTTCACGTTCTCGACAACGGAGAATAACGATGGCTCTTGCTACTCTTTAGCGACACAATCGTCAATGAGAGCCACTGGGCTTAGCTTTGAAGACCGTCGTGCGAGACGCAAGTTGAATAATCTGCACTTACTGGTTGCGACCCATGGGGTTGATGTCTGTGCCACTATGTCATTCTTGTCAACGATTCATGAGTCTGATCAACGACGAATGGCACAACGGTTGGATTTGCAAACGTCGAGCGTGCCTCACTGGACCGTCGTACGAGACCAGGGTCTGCGTTCGTGCCCGGAAGGATTCCTTTTCCAAGAACTGTAACTTTCCTGAGTTCCCGGTGTTCGCACTGCCCTATTTCTGGCTGCGCGACATGGGCAAGGTGAAGGACAAGGAATACGAGCTCAACGTCGACCACACCAGTTCAATTCGGTGGGAGCGGTTCTTCCGCAACGTATGTGTGGGGCACTTCAGGAGGAACCCGCCGATCATCGGAAGGGTTGGGTACGAGATGGAAATTGACGAAACTCTGGTTATCGAAACAAATACAACCGCCGACTCGGGTACGCAGGCACAAGTGGCTGTTTGGAGGCATTGAAGAAGGAAGGACTCCTTCGGATGGTCTGAAGGAAAGACGTTCCAACTCTACTGCGGCTCATCATGAAGTGGTATCGAGCCCGGTACTACCATACTCAGTGACAGCTGGAGAGCTTACATTCGAATTGCTGCTCTGCCCAACGCATACAGGCATCTCCAGTGAAAACGTGAAATATGCTTCTGGCTTACCAGGAAGGGTCATTAGGCCAACCCGGCCAAATGAAAATGTAGGATGATCACATTCACTGCACCGCAGGCCTGAACGTTCCGAACCTTCCAAATTCTGCTGTTCACTCATCTGCTGACTCGTCTCTTCAAGAGTTACGGGAGGGGTTTTCTGTTGCCGGCCCATGATTTTCAGTGTTAGTTACATATATATCTTATTATATCCTGCACATCGACATGCAATAGCCGCCCTGACGAAATAGTTATCGAAAAGAGACCGGGCACATAATCCACTAATGATGTGATTCCTAGCGTACCCGCTAGTCGGTCGGGTCGGTCGTTTTGTCGACGCGACGGAGTTCCGCGGTCTCTGTCTCTTTGCTTTTTTTTTCAACATAGGCATGAAAAAGCATTATTTCTGAAATCCCTGTTATTTACCGACAAGTTCCGCCTCGAACGATACCTCTACGAACTGAAGAGTTTCAAGCTGACCCCTCTTAAAAAAACTTAAGGCACTACTTCGTTCGTGAAGCCTATGGTGCCCGTAGTCTGCAGGTCGCCTCGCTGCAAGTAGGTTTATTCGTTATCCACGGATAACTAACCCCTGTCGCGAGTTTTTTTCCCGCCCCCCGGCCAATTCTTTCTGAGACATCGAAATACTTGAGAGTAAAAACGCGGGCAGTGATGGATTTTACCACTCCGTCTCAACCTCCCACTTTTTTTTTGGGTGTCACGCCAATCATTGGACAAAGCGGGGACCGCGGGAGGAAAGCGTTTGTATTAGGAGGTATGGTTTTGGTAGATTTTGATGTATGCGGACTGCAGCCCCAGACATCATTTTCGGTATCTTAAATGCCAAATTTCATAAAAAATATTATATTGCTCATCGCAAGTTGCCGAGCCTTTTGTTACCTGGATTGGTGGTATCGGTGAGTAGTGACTGCACCCATAATTATTCCGAGTTGGGTCAAATTTACAGAATTCGCTTAAAAGTTCGCTTCACCTGAGATCCTGCTGCTCTGATTACAATATCATACTTGTTCGATAGCAAAAATTGCCTGGGCGCCTGCGCCTAACAAGCGCCAAAGTGGTGATCGAGAGTTGCCGCCGCCCAGTTATTATTAATTGCCATCAAATTCTTTATTAACTGTTAACTATGCGCCAGCAATCGGACTAGCAATGTCAGGACGTGTCCTAGCTATCTTAACATGCATATGGCCACGAGGAACAAACTCTGTCAGGGAGTGATTCCCTGACCTCTTTTCCGTCGAGCGTCCACCACACGCCCTGCGCTTTGTTCTGCTTTCATAATCTTTTTCAAAGAAGAGTTAGCAGATAAGGAACACATATTTGAACAGCTCAGCGTCGCCCAAAGCCGCATATACCTATATACATCTCATTTTCATGCTTGGGTTGACCTAAATGAACCTTTTTCCTGGTTATCTCCAATGACGTTTTCCGCACGGTCATGCCTCCTTCCTGTCGGTGGCAAAGTCTCCGATTCCGATGACCTTGCCCACGCTCTGACAGTCGGTCGCCTGAGTAGAACAAGTGCCTCAGAGTAAGCCGGATCTGTAAGTGTTTGTTTGCTGACACCAATGACCCAGCCGTCAAGACTAGATGTTATTATACTGATGTCAGACCCCCCAAATAACCCTATACACACGTTTTATAGCGGATTTGGTGGAAACAGCCTGTCGCCAAATTGGCGGCCGAACGGCGCCAAATGGGCCTCAACGACACCAGCATCAAAAATGAATGTCATCATGTGCATAATCACGAGGCATCGAATTATCCCTATAAGTCAAAGTTCGAACGAAATGCATTCTTTGAGATTTGGGGCAGTAATCGTGGATGTGCCCAATCCGGCAATTAGGGGAAGGCTGAAAAACGGTGACAAACCAAAGTTTCAATTGGGGGAAGCAATGCATGTTCGATTCGTTAGCATTTTTCACGGGAAACTACGGGGCATTATTTCAGGTCTGCGAGTTCATCTGGAAATGCAAAAATTTCTGAACTTTCCCAAGGGACATGACGAGGAGGCATGTTTTGGGCCACACCACGGAAGAAACGCTCACTTGCGACACCGAGTTTTCCACATAATTCCTACAGACAATAACATAGTCTATCGACAGTAAGGGAATTGTTCGCTATCTTGACAGCTTTTCTACAAAACATATCTTCTGAAAATGGAAAAATATCACATAATAGGCCTACTATGGCTGCTGAGAACTATTCAAAGATTTCCACTGATATACAGAGGATGGGATATTGAGAGCAGAGGGAGCACGTAAAGCCAGTAAGCGCGCTTAAAAACGAAATGAGACCTAGAAAATTCGGAAAATAACCATTCGTCTAATCTCACAATGTAGTGGATGAGACTGAGTAATGTGTCGCATTCTGTGGTAATTTTTGAGGACTCTCCCCTGTGTGTAGCGGTCAGCCCGCATATGCGGGATTATATACAAATCACATGCGAGCAACTACTTTTTGAGATGAAAATCGAGTGCATGCTCGCCAATCCTATATGGAGCTTTTTCAAAGTATCAAAGCACATTTTTATAGTGTCCGACAAGCTAAATTCAATGATATCTTTGGATTTTAGAAAGCTCAATTTCGAACCGAGTTATAACGAATTCACGAAACTAATGAGGATTCGCGTTATTCGCGTGAGTTTTCGATTTCAAACGGCGAGTACTGTACATCACAAGGATGTGTCCTCACAGGTAAATAAAAAAACAGAACTTAAAACACGTTAGATTCATGCACGGCACCAATCGAATCAGTGAAGATGCCATGAGTGGCTCACATCCATAATCAGCTGGAAATGATGCACTTAATATATTCAGATAAGCACTCGCACCTCGATTCACTACACGTAGTTCTCAGAAGAACGGCAATCGCATGGTCGCGATCGGGTAGTAGGGGTGATGATCGTAAACTGAGTGGCTCGTTCGGAAGCCTCATAACTACATAGCATCTCGATATGACTACTCAGAAGATTCCTCTGTTTTCCTTCCATCTATAAGTAGCGTTTGCACTAACAACTTCGTATTCCACCTCGACGATATTGAGACGCGGTTGCGCGTCTAACCTTTGTCATCCTTTCTCCTTGCGCAGTGACGTCTTCTCAGATTATTTGTACCTGTTCATGGGTCCCTTAACAATACTGGATCCACCGCTTGGTTGAATATGCTGCGGTCTAACAGCGGCTTTCTAGACATTACGAGAGTGGTAACTTAGCACATTCTTTGTTTTGAATGGGTAGTAGAAAAGAATACAACTCCTTATATGTAGAGAAGCGTAAGATTTTTTGGGAAAGAAGAAGGAGAGTATATGGCACGGTAGGTTTCGTTAAAACCGGACTGCCTGTGGAGCCTTAGGTCCCACCGCCAAAAAATGCAACACTGATTTTAATCGTGGAATGCTTTAGCTGACCTTTCTAGCTTCTCCATTATGACTGTCTGATAGGCGCGATCGAGTGCAAAGCCAGTGCTGTATTCTGTACAGTGCTGTATGTAGACAGCCATCATGCGTCGAATGTCAGGGTGATCTAGCGGTAGGATAATATTTGAAGCTATTGATATCACCATAGAAATACTCAGTGCCCATTATCGTATTTCTTTGAACATCCACCATAATTTCTTGAGAGTTTTGGAAGAGTATTGGTCGAACGAAGCTTGATGTTGGTGATGGAATGCAAATCAAAGAAAAATGAAATGAGTCGTGGTTCTTATTTGATATTTGCTTCTTAGGTTCTTAGGTTTCTACGTATATCGCTGATATCAGCCCTCTGTCATCAACTTCTGTCTTCCCTTCTATGTTTCCGTCCTACCCCGTACACAACTTGTTCAAGTCGACGCCACTGCAGGGACCCGCGTTATTATTTTGATGACAGTTGCGTTCCGACGCCTATTATTAGCTATTATCGGCTATTATCATTTTGGCTCCTCCACCAAATATGTTCCCTTCCCAACCCTATATCTTATAGCGGAAACCAGTTTAGCTTCGCACGCTACCACGCGCATAGCACAGAAGGTTTTGGTGAAACTGTAAGCCTGAGTCCTTAACCCACCAAAATGTATGGTCCCACAGCTATGGAATCCAAGTGAGAGTTGCAAAGTAAAATACCTTATCTAGTAATTACAACAGCCTATATTGCTGAAGCTCATCGCGACATCCAAAGGAGTGCAGAGCCAAACTGGTGTCTGTAAGCAACCACCATGCATCGAATGTCAGAATAACTATCCGGTCGAATGATATTCGCTACTTGGTGAAACATTGGAAATACCCAGTACTCATAAACGTATTTTTCCAAACAATCAATGTAGTCGTAGGAATTTTGGGGATGTTGTGGTCGGATGTTTGGTTTTGAGTGGTCTTCTTATTCATCCTCTTGAGATGTTCTTTTTACACACATCTTTATTATTAGCGCTTATCAACTGTCATAACATTCTCTCTCTCCCAGGATGTGTCCCCTACAACACTTGTTGGAACCAACGTCCCTCCGCCTCTGGGATATGCTCCAACCCCGTTTATCTGTTGTGTGGTTTTACTTACATATTTTAGTCCCATCATCGGTGTATGGTCCATCACCGGCATGGAGAGGTGGTGGCCAGTGGTAAGTCCTCGCGCTTGGTCCCGTCCAGAGGACGGGAATCGAGGTAACATGAGATTTAATGCATTGAACAAAAGTCCTCTCCAGTTTCTTCCGAAGACCTGGGCATGGACATAGTAGTATTCTGCAGAGACTCCTACTTTTAGAAACCACCAAATTTTTTTTCGAGCTCGCAAATCTCCGATTTCATAAGCTGAATAAGTGAAGCTTGCAGCGACCGCTTCACAAACCTGTTTATTCAAAAGGTCATATCTTTCTTTAGAAGCGGTATCGTAAGATGTGGTACAAAAATTTGAAAACTCCTAATTGTTCCCTTTCTAAAAAGTCACTTATCAGTTGTAACGACTTTCTATCACCCATCAACAATGGGCCCGTCCCACTCCACATAACACTTGTAAGTAGGGACGCTCTAGTGCCAGCGCAAGCTGGGTAACGGAATCGACGACTTTTGCGTTGTGACGCCCCTTATCAGCCCTTATCAGCTGTGGCCACTTTATATCACCCATCACTAATGTCCCCGTCCCACTCCACGGAACACTTGTAAGTATAGACGCTCTAGTGTCGGCGCAAGCTGGGTATTGGAATCGACGACTTTTGCGTTCTGACGCCCTTATCAGTCCTTATCAGTTGTGACCACTTTCTATCACCCATCAACAATGCGCACGTACCACTACGAATAGAATCAGTAAGTAGGGACGCTCTAGTGTCGGCGCAAGCTGGGTAACGGAATCGACGACTTTTGCGTTGTGACGCCCCTTATCAGCCCTTATCAGCTGTGACCACTTTCTATCACCCATCAACAATGCGCACGTACCACTACGAATAGAATCAGTAAGTAGGGACGCTCTAGTGCCAGCGCAAGCTGGGTAACGGAATCGACGACTTTTGCGTTCGACTGCCCTATCAAGTCCTCATAAGTTGTGACCACCTTTCCTATCACTCATTAACAATATGCCGCGCCATCACCCACATAAGCACTTGTAAGTAGGGACGCACTAGTTCCAGCGCAATCTGGGTCAAAGGAATCGCGGACTTTTGCGTTGTGACGACCCCTTACAGCCCTCATCAGCCTGTGACTCACCCTTTATACCCATCACATCATCAAACAATAGTCGCCCGCGCGCCGCAACTCCACGGAACTCTTGTAAGTATAGACGCTCTATACCGAATTTGACGACAAAACAAAATTGGCTATGCCGGCTTTCTAACAGCTCACTTATCAGCTATTATCATCGTTATCATTCTATCACGGTACCATTCGAGTCCCATGCCCACCCTTAACATATGGTAAGAACATTGGTGCTATCTGTTGTTTTGTGACTTCCGAGCTAACTAATATCGTGACAAACACACACACAGAGACCTACACACAGATCTTATTAGTCATGACATATTACTTTAGTTCGATAAGTATATAATGTTAGTACACACAAATTAGTCCCCCCTCAACCGCCGAGACCTTCCTTTCCTCGCGCAGCTTCTATCCTCCGCTATGGTCCTTCCTTCGCAGTTGACCACCGCAAGCACACCAGATGCGTGGTGAGTGCCCGTCATGCAACATCAATGGTGCTTTCATACAGTAGAAAGGACACTACATCATGATAACGGTGCACTCTTTTCGACTCTCCCCTTCCTTCATACCCCAACACCTTCCTCTCCTCTCAACTGCCCTCCAGCTCCAACTTTGTCAGCACCACTGTGATGAACCGGAAGTCGTCTATAGCAACGAAATTAAAATTAATGTCTTATATACGACGCATGAGAGTGTATCCAAAGACAACTATCCTCTACACGCCACGAAACACATTGATAATTCTCAAATCTGTAGCTACCGATTTGTTAGCGGTTTGTTTTGTATCCATGAGTATCCTTCTAAATCCACTTCATTTTGCGGCTCACGGACACACATACATACATACACACGCACCACACACACATACTAAAAACAAGATACACAAACCGACACACAAAGTTAGCGCTTTATAAGATAGAAGGATAATTTGACCAACACTTTTTGAAGCCTTGAATAAGACATCGAAGAGCAGGTTTGCATGATTGTGTTTTTCTAGCTACAAAAGGCCTCTAAGGAGCTGAAGTCAGTAAAGATTCTATAGATGCACTTCGCTGATATTCGCAATAATCATGGGCTTTCAACAATCGTTAAAAAAGCCTAAATAGCGAGAGCAACAAAGATAAGATAGTGAGGATGGTCGAGTTTTGTCAATGCCAACGATCAGCTGAAGATTTAGGCTGAAGCACGTTTGCACAGAACTATCGAGCAGCTTATTACCAAACTGACCGCAATTGCTGTCTGGCTTCCTGTTACAGGGGAAGCGCTAGAAAATTCACGAAATTCTATTAGGTTTGCCACGACAACTCGCCCCTCTAAACTGTCGTCTCCCAATTTCTAACTTGTTTTATGCAATGAAGTCAACCTGCTTATCGCTCATTTGCGAAATGCGATGAAGAGCAAATTTTTTTGCTACAGCATACGTACTTCTGCTGATTGGATCGACCGCAATCAGGCTCCATAACTTTGCAAAGCTGAAAATGTACCGAAGGGAGGTTGAGGTGATCTTCATAAGGCCAGCGGTTGGTCTAGCTCTTCAGAACCAGGTGAAACTTTCAATGCGGGAAAGTATGCTTGACAGTATCACTTCATTATATAAACCAGAACTTTAGTGTGTTGGTGTGTGTGTCGTTCTGTCCGTCCGGACAGACCGCTAACAAAACCAGGGAGCACGGAAGGCAACACTTCGTGATGTTGATGTCGTGATCATGATATCACCAACAGCTGCTATATTAACAATGATAGAGCACAGTGAGCTTTACTCTACATGGTGCTGCAAGCTGGGAGGGGGGGGGTAGAAGGAAGGGGGCAAGGAAGGGAGGGACGGAGAAAGAGGGAGGGAAGGGGAGAGGAGAAAGAGATAAAGACATGCCATGCGCTGTAGAAGAGGGTATAGGGAGGGGAGGTGGGGGGAGGAGAGACTGCGGAAGAACGACCATTTTAAGAGTAAAGTCTATATCAATGTTGACGTATGATTCTAACCTCATGTCGTGATTGTGGTAACACCCACAACGGCTACAAAAACACCGAAAGAGCACACTCAACCGGGGCAGCCGAAGTCGGCGGGCGAGGGGAGTAGAAGGGAGGGCGAGAAAGCAGAAGGGGTGGAGGGGGAGAGAGGGAGGGAAGAGAGGAGAAAGTGTGGGAACATAATGCTGCCAGCCACCGGAGAGGAAGGGTATAAGGATGTATAACACATTAGTGAGGTGGTTACTGGAGACATCATGCTGCTATTTTAATTATTACTTTTACGCTTCCTCGAATCCGCTTTCATAGCAGTTTCAAAAACTTCATACTCACTGCTGATTTTGCACTACTCGACCACCTGTCTAATCAAGATGACATACTCAATATATCTTGCATATAGCCTGTAGAAAATGATATTACCCAGAGAGGCGCAGGTTGAGAGCTGTAATCGTTCATGTGTAAGGCCTAGCGTTGTCCTAGCTCTTCAGAAACCAGGTGAAACTTTCAATGCGGAAAGTATGCTTGACAGTATCATTCATTATATAAACCAGAACTTTAGTGTGTTGGTGTGTTGTGTCGTTCTGTTCCGTCCGACAGACCGCTAACAAAACAGGGAGCACGGAAGAACACTTCGTGATGTTGATGTCGTGATCATGATTCAACCAACAGCTGCTATATTAACAATGATGAGACACAGTGAGCTTTACCTCTAACATGGTGCAGCAGCTGGAGGGGCGTGGGGATA
>MU868461.1:33202-52200 GCA_036418205.1 Ostertagia ostertagi | reverse complement strand
CCTACCCTGTGATGCGCGCGATAGGGGGCGGAGCAAAACTGGTACTAAAATAATACTAGAATTCTAGCAAATTAGCCCAGCATTCTTTATTTCGAAGGAACAGAAGTTGAACCAGCTGGGCTACAAATTAGCTCTGCACGGCAGACATTTTGCCTATAATTTGTCACTTTTTCTATGACCCGGATAGTTTTTCTGAAAAGTGATGCTTCAAACCAAACATGATGCTGAAACGACCTCCGCCTTGGTCATCGTCTCTAGAGCTCCATTTCTGCGCGATCAAGCCAATGCAACCTGTTTCTTATAGACTCGTGAATTTTAACAGTTCTTACAACAATCAAAAGTGTTTCGAATGAGACGAGATACATGCAATTCAAGGTCAAAAAGCGCAAGAACTTCCTCACGACCTAACAGCATCACCCTCTCCGCACGCGGTCTAAGGATCGTATCAAGCCCTAGTAGTACCTGGTCTTGTCCGGGATGGTAAAAACATCGACTTCTACTGAGATCAAAGCGTTCCTGAGTTCCATTGTTTGACACTTTCTTTGTGATTTTCTGAGGTAAATCTCTTTGAGCAGCTATGTGGGACGACGCTTTATGCCTCAAAGGAAGCGATCGCGCTGGCTCAGGGGTGGAGAAGAGCTTAACGTTTCATTGACGGAATCGGTCGATACAAGAGCTAACCAGGACGGTCTTTCAGGGGAAGGAAGGGGGCTGGAAGGAGGGAGGGACGGAGAAAGAGGGAGGGAAGGGGAGAGGAGAAAGAGAGGGAGACATGCCATGCGCCTGAGAAGAGGGTATAAGGGAGGGGAGGTGGGGGGAGGAGAGACTGAGGAAGAACGACCGTTTTAAGAGTAAGGTCTATATTCATGTTGACGTATTATTCTAACCTGATGTGGTGATTGTGATAACACCCACAACGGCTACAAAAACACCGAACGAGCACACTCAACCGGGGCAGCCGAAGTCGGCGGGCGAGGGGAGTAGAAGGGAGGGCGAGAAAGCAGAAGGGGTGGAGGGGGAGAGAGGGAGGGAAGAGAGGAGAAAGGGAGGGAACATGGTGCTGCCATGCGCCGGAGAGAAGGGGTATAAGGAGGTATAACACATCAATAGTGAGGTGGTTAATGGAGTACGTCATGCTGCTATTCCGTGGTTCCTCCCTACCCTGTGATGCGCGCGATAGCGGGCGGAGCAAACCTGGTACTAAAATAATACTAGAATTCTAGCAAATTAGCCCAGCATTCTTTATTTCGAAGGAACAGAAGTTGAACCAGCTGGGCTACAAATTAGCTCTGCACGGCAGACATTTTGCCTATAATTTGTCACTTTTTCGATGACCCGGATAGCTTTTCTGAAGAGTTGATGCTTCAAACCAAACATGATGCTGAAACGACCTCCGCCTTGGTCATCGTCTCTAGAGCTCCATTTCTGCGCGATCAAGCCAATGCAACCTGTTTCTTATAGACTCGTGAATTTTAACAGTTCTTACAACAATCAAAAGTGTTTCGAATGAGACGAGATACATGCAATTCAAGGTCAAAAAGCGCAAGAACTTCCTCACGACCTAACAGCATCACCCTCTCCGCACGCGGTCTAAGGATCGTATCAAGCCCTAGTACCTGGTCTTGTCCGGGATGGTAAAAACATCGACTTCTACTGAGATCAAAGCGTTCCTGAGTTCCATTGTTTGACACTTTCTTTGTGATTTTCTGAGGTAAATCTCTTTGAGCAGCTATGTGGGACGACGCTTTATGCCTCAAAGGAAGCGATCGCGCTGGCTCAGGGGTGGAGAAGAGCTTAACGTTTCATTGACGGAATCGGTCGATACAAGAGCTAACCAGGAAGGTCTTTCAGGGCGTGCCAAGCTTTTTGAAAACGGTCTTTTGCATGATATAGGGGCACATGCGGAAACCACAGAACCATGGTTCATTCTGAAGAGCTAGACCAACCGCTGGCCTTATGAAGGTCACCTCAACTTTCCTTCGCTACATTTTCAGCTTTACAAAGTTATGGAGCCTGGGTCGATCCAATCAGCAGAAGTACGTATGCTGTAGCAAAAAGGTTGACTTCATTGCATAAAACAAGCTAGAAATTGGGGGACGACAGTTCAGAGGGGCGAGTTGTCGTGGCAAGCCTAATAGAATTTCGTGAATTTTCTAGCGCTTCCCGTATAACAGGAAGCCAGACAGCAATTGCGGTCAGTTCAGTGATAAGCTTCTCGATAGTTCTGTGCAAACATGCTTCAGCTTAAATCTTCAGCTGATCGTTGGCATTGACAAAACTCGATCATCCTCACTATCTTATCTTTGTTGCTCTCGCTATTTAGGCTTTTTCAACGATTGTTGAAAGCCCATAATTATTGCGAATATCAGCGAAGTGCATCTATAAAATCTTTACTGACTTCAGCTCCTTAGAGGCCTTTTGAGCTAGAAAAACACAATCATGCAAATCTGCTCTTCGATATGTCTTATTCAAGGCTTCAAAAAGTGTTGGTCAGATTATCCTGTCCTCAGGTTGTGGATAGAGGAACGGCCGTCCCCCGTGGCGGTTAGCTGCGAATATATCGAATAAGCAGCCGCGAACAATCGAGCCAAAAACGCAGCTATAGGACAAGAGGGCTGCCAACCCGAATGGACTGCTGCAAAAGAAAAATCGGCAAAAACTTTGAAAATAGAATGATCTGGACCCGAGATGGGCGTGCGAAGGACCCCCGACTTTGCACAACAAGCCCACACCTCGGTGTAAGGCAGGGGCGGAAAAAGGACTACGGACGCATCAAAATGCACATCGCTTCCCACAACGTCAGGACATTATCGACAGACTCTCTCCTGGACGTATATCTACAACAACTGGAAAAGATCAAAGCCGACATTATCGGTGTATGCGAAACTAGGAGAGCACGCGCTGTCTCAGCGAGGTGGACAAGCGGTGAAGAAATTCTGCTGGGAGAAGGAGCCAACAATGTGCCCAGAACAGGTGGAGTCGGTTTCATCATAAAAGCGAAAATGGTCCCGTACATTATTTCTTGTGATATCATATCCCCACGTGTCGCTGTTCTGAAGGTCAAACTACAAAAGTTGGGAAATCGAACGCTCAAAATGGTGCAAGTATATGCGCCCACCATCTCAGCGGAGGACGATGAAATCGAACGTTTCTACGAAGAAATAGAGATGGCATTGAAGCTTAAATCGACATACACTATTGTTCAAGGCGATTTCAACGCAGTTGTCGGCTCCCGATTGGACGAAACGGAATACCTCATAGGAAGGTACGGCGCAGGAGTAAGAAATGACAGAGGAAACCGTTTGATCGAATTTGCAGAACAACATCGATTCTCAATAATGAACACTTTCTTCGAGAAGAAAACGAAGCGTCTCTGGACATGGAGAAGCTCAGACACGAGAACTCTGAGGCAAATTGATTATGTGCTGACCGATACGCCAAGATTGTTTGCTGACGTCTCTGTTATCCTTCTATGTATATAAAGCGCTAACTTTGTGTGTCGGTTGTGTATCTGGTAAGTGTGTGCTCAAGATTAATCAAGGTGCGCCTTCAGGGGTGTTGATGAGTGTGTAATCTGTATGTGTGTCCGTCCGCAAAATGAAGTGAGTCGAGAAGGAAGCTCATGGGATAAACAAACCGCTAACAAATCGGGTTAGCTTACAGGATTTGAGATATCAATGTTTTGTAGCAGGATAGTTGTGATAACACTCTTAGGGCTATATAAACACCTGCTTAGCACACTTCCGTTCATTCCACATGGTGCTGCAGTGGCAGCTGGAGGGCAGTGGAGAGAGGAAGGGAGGATGAGGAAGGGAAGCGAAAAATCTACCGTCATATCATGATTGTGTCCCTTCTACTGTTTGAAACACCATTGTGTTGCATACGCGTCACTTCCAGGAGGAGGCAGTTGGGTTGAGGTGGTTCCGGGACTGTTCACAGGAGGGAAGGAGAGCTGCATAGCGATGGATAGAAAAGCTTGCGCAGGAGCGACGGTCCGGCGCAGATTGCATCGTTTCTCTTTAGTCAATCTGGTAGGGAAAGTGATAATGATGACCGATCATGGTTTTACCTTTCTCGGCGCTACTACTCTGTTCATATGCAGAAAGAACGTTTCGAGTTCTAGCGTTCGCAAAGAACACTCTACGACAACTAGTTCAATGATCGATATGTAAGTGCTGCGATTGATAGATGTTCGTCGTGATCTTACACATGTGGTAATACCGAAAGCAATATCGGAATGCCGGCTATGAAGGTTCTAGTGGGAATAACTAACACCGGGCGTTGAAAGCATCGGCATGCAAGAGAGCGCCGAAGGCGAACGATCGTATTCGACAGAGCGCAGTGATTGAAGAGGTTAAGCAGCGCAGTGGAAAGGTGTAAGGTTGAGCGGAGTTGCAGAGATGGGAGATGGAGACCGGACGCAGCTTCTAGTTTTTAGTTGGGTGCGGAGTTTGAGGAAGAATGAGGTAATTTCGATCAGATGAAGCGGCTGATAAGAGACTACAGACAAACATGAGAGACTCTTCAGGCTCGGGGATATACGTGTGGTTCTCGCAGATTGAAACCAATGCAACATAACTTTACAAGCGTTATGTGAGGGTGGACAGGGGACATTGTTTGGAGTGGGTGCCAGAAACTGTAAACGATCGAGAAGGGCTGTAAGAGCGCGCGCCGTACGCTTCTGGAAAAAGTCGTTAGGAATAGTTGCCGCGTTATATCGCCGCTTGAGAAGGTTGACAATTTTATCTTTATTTATCTCTATTATTTTTCAGATTACAATCGCAACGCGGTTCTAATTACATATTGTAGTAAGTCGTAGTAGTACAATAGCAAGCGAGGGTATCGTGCAATTATTTCGATAGATTAGTCCGCTTACTTAAAAAGGATTCGGACTTGCATCAGATTCTTCAAAAACAACAATGTCTTCTAGTGCTAAGATGTACATCACGCTATATGTGATTTTGGATTGTTTAGCTATATAAGATAATCAACTGTCGAAGAGTGAATTCAACACGCTATCCGATTTTCGGGTTACTCATAATTAGTGAGTGATAGAAATGTATAAGTGGAGGGATGATAGAGACGATATCTTCTAAGTGACAACTATTTAGGGTGAATAGGCTATAGTTATAGTATTTTAGCCGTTTTGCGGGGTGGCTGAGCAGAATTACCGTTTACTGTCTGACGCCTAAATTTTTCTTATTCAAGCAAAATGGCATGAGCTAAAATGTCTAGATGGCGTTAGCGAGATAAAATACTATGCTTAGGTTTGTGGCGTTGTTTGCAGATGTGTTCACTCATAAGCGTATATGACAGCGTCCTTTGGCTTATCAATGAGACATTCAAGTGCCGAAAGACTTCGTGCGGAGGGTCTAGCCAGTCAGTAGTGAGATATGTTAAGAGAGTTGTCGTATGCATTGAATATTTTCATGGGTCATCAAATTTGACTAAGCCTCTGGGATTTCGTGTTATAGCGGCGCCAGCGGGCGAATCCGAAAAGCAGGTAGCTATTAATATATGACTTGGCGCAGAGTGTTCTAGACGCTTCTATTTCAAAAACTCATGCAACATTAATTCTTCATGCTACATAGGTCGAAAGAGAGAGTATAGAAGATCATTTGAGGTGCAGAGGCAACGGCATCTGCGTATCAGTTCAGTATTTCGACTGCAGGATACTTTTTCTTGCACTGAAGAGAAATGATCGATAATTGTAAATAGAGAAGTGGGTAACATCTCACAGAGTCGAATCTACCGCTTTACGATAACTGTATTCCCATATTTTCAGGATCTTACGATCATTAGAAGAAAGATAATTTTGCTTTAATAAAGTACTCGAATAAATACCCTAGGGATGAAAAATGCTTCATATGCTGATCTCATCGGTTATACTGAAGTAAATATTGTATGACGAGGCTTATTCGGTGGTTGAAAACGCGATATTGATGCTATGAGCAGAGTTTACGGCATTTAATCTCTCGTATGATTAGGAGCTTTCGCACTTCTTGATGTGATACATCCTCACGCTGTCTCTCAAATAAACTTGCACGACTCCATGTCCTCTCGAGAATTTAGACGAAATCATGCGTCCTCATCTAAACGCTAGCGCTTTCAAACATGCATTCAAGGTTGAGTGAAATGAGAATCGAATCCCGGTTCTGATAGAGATTTGTAGGTTCTGATGTTGTTTGTCTCTTCGTGGTTCTTCAGCAAATGTGAGCCCAGTGGACGATCGCGGGCGCTCTAGGCTTGCTTTTGAATCGGAGCCGCTTGATTGTGACGATCTCGCTGTGTTCTCGCTCGAGTGTACGTCAACAGAGAATTAGTATTTAGAATCTGAAGCTGCCGTGCATTACTAGTCTGTTGTTCTATTTATGAACGACAATACATGATTTCACGACATAAGCATTAAATGCTCATACTGTGTTCTCTGAGCATGCAGAACATAAATTCAGTAAGATTAACACTAAGAGAGTGTTGCAGTCGAAAGAAGAACGCATCCGATTAAAAATCAAGTGGATGCGCAATCAATTCAGTAATACAGAGACGATAAATGTAGACGGTGAAACAATTGAAGAAGTGAAAAGCTATAAATACCTAGGACACCAGCTCAGCTTCACTGAAGGCACAAGAGAGGAATACAGTAAACGCAAGAAAGCAGCATGGTCCAGTTTCAACAAAATCTCAAGGGTATTGCTAGACGATAACCTCCCGATGAAACTGAAGGCATCTTTGTTTCACTCAACGGTGATACCTGCGTTGTTGTACGGCGCGGAATGCTGGTCGCCCACTAAAGCAGACGAAGAGAAATTTGCTGTGATGCAAAGGTCAATGGAGCGCACGCAGAATTTGCAAAGTGTCACTTCGTGAATATCACAAACAATATATGTGGCCAGAGTTGTGTCGAATTTTTTATGCAGTTTTTTGTTTGTATTGAGTGATTCCAGATAATGTATTAATCGCGCGTTAGATTATGGAAATGTATAATCGTAAACGAGATTGGGCCGGTCACGTAGCACGTCTTAAAGATGACAGATGGACTTTCAGGCTTACGAATTGGATCCCATTGGATCACAAGCGATCGCCAAGAAGGCCCAAAACGGATGGGCCGATCCGATGGTGAAAATGCTCGGCCAACAATGGAGAAGACTATCGCTATAGGATCTCGCGCGGATTATCGGTGGTTGAGAGGGGTCGGTTACTTGGTGCCAATTGCGAAGTTGGCGAGGACGAGGCGGTACAGGATGATATAGTAAGGTATAATTCGCTAAGTATGTCTGTGTGTGTGTGTGTGTGTGTGTTTGTCACGAAATTCGTAGCTCGGGTCACAGCAACGATAGCGCCATGGTTCTTACATATGTTATAGGGGGTGGGATGGGGACTCAAGTGGTACGTGATAGGAACTGATAACGACTGATAATAGCTGATAAGAGGGGCTAGAAAGCGAGCATCGCCAATTTCGTTTTGTCGTTCATATTGTACTAGAGCGTCTATACTTACAAGTGTTATGTGGGGTGGGACGGGACATTGGTGGGTGATAGAAAGTGGTTACAACTGATAAGGGCTGATAAGGGCGTCAGAACGCAAAAGTCGTCGATTCCGTTACCCAGCTTGCGTTGACACTAGAGCGTCCATACTTACAGGTGTTATGTGGGGTGGGACGGGGACATTGTTGGTGGGTGATGGAAAGTGGTTACAACTGATAAGGGCTGATAAGGGCGTCAGAACGCAAAAGTCGTCGATTCCGTTACCAGCTTGCGTTGACACTAGAGCGTCCATACTTACAAGTGTTATGTGGGGTGGGACGGGGACATTGTTGGTGGGTGATAGAAAGTGGTTACAACTGATAAGGGCTGATAAGGGGCGTCAGAACGCAAAAGTCGTCGATTCCGTTACCCAGCTTGCGTTGACACTAGAGCGTCCATACTTACGTGTTATGTGGGGTGGGACGGGGACATTGTTGGTGGGTGATGGAAAGTGGTTACAACTGATAAGGGCTGATAAGGGCGTCAGAACGCAAAAGTCGTCGATTCCGTTACCCAGCTCGCGTTGACACTAGAGCGTCCATACTTACAAGTGTTATGTGGGGTGGGACGGGGACATTGTTGGTGGGTGATGGAAAGTGGTTACAACTGATAAGGGCTGATAAGGGGCGTCAGAACGCAAAAGTCGTCGATTCCGTCAAGTAGCTTGCGCTGACCGCTAAATTATCTGAATTCAAAAAGAATGCTGGATGTTTACAGTTGTGATCAATATGCCAGTTCAGCTCCAGACGTTATCACGCGTATTCTCGATGAGACTTCAGCGAAACTGGGAAAGGTCTAACACATTCAATAGTGAGGTGGTTAATGGAGTACCTCATGCTGATATTCCATGGGTCCTCCAGTTTCGCTAAAGCCTGCCGTGTGATGCGCGCGATAGCGGGCGGAGCAAAACTGGTAAAAAATAAAGATGACCCAACTGTCAGATGGTACAAAAAAAAGCTCTTTAAAATGGTGCGCAGCATGTGGCAGCTTGCTTGGAGTCAAAAAAAGTCAAACGCTCATGAATGGAATAACGAAAAGTGCAAGAAATTTCTCCATGACCTACATAATACTAGCCACTGCACCAGTGTTACCTTAAATTCGTTTGCTTAATACTGCTACGTAATTTATGAAGAAGATTCTACACATTTTGTAGTTTTGCTAAACTGCAGGTATCTGAAGTGGACGTTTCAATTGAGGTATCAAAGGGAATGAATGTAATAATTACGATAGGATTAAAGATGAAAGATGGTAGAAAATTCTACAATTCGTATCTGAGGAAATTACTACTTCTACAATATCGAAAGGTTAGGTCATGTTTGAACAACAAAGAAGAACACAGACGAACTATAAGCCCTTCAATAATTTTTAATTTTCCAGTCGAAAGGTGGTGCTTTTCCCGAAGTCACCTTGATCACAGATGACCCAGATGTACGGGAAATCAACCTCGGGGTAAGGTGTTTCACTGGATTCACTAATTTCTCCTCTGAAAACGGTTGCATTGATGTCTCTGCTGATACAGTCTGGCGAAGGGCAGAAAAGAAAAGGTGGTGATGAGAGGCGGAATGATTATGAGAACCTCATTGCAAGAGTGAGCTCCGTTGCACGTAATCTCGGATTTTGAATTTGACCATTTGGCGTAATGGAAAGGATACGCTCCCGTGAATGCTCACCACCAAAATCGATTCGGTGTGACCATTGATCTTGAAGTTGAGATAAACCGATAATGGAGAAGGTGAAAGGAGATTAACTCCACGAATTTGAACTGAGGTTTTCCAGCTGCTGATGTTTATAGTGTTGTAGTGGAGAGACATAGCTCGACAAAGATAGAGAATACATGAGTAAGCGTAATCGCGAACGAGACCCAGACACCTGGCAGGTTGAGGGTTACTTAGAAGACATCACTAGTCAAGTCACAACGATATAGCGCCCTCTCGCGAACTTGCAAACGAGAGTGGAACAGCCTCTGCGCTTCCGATCTGTTCTGCACTAGTCACAACAGATATGAGTTGACAGTCGAGTTGATATGAAACATGGTCCCGTCTTTGGTGCCGTATTTTTCGATGGACAAGCTTCTTGTATAATTCGTATAGCAGACACGCACCTTCTCAATAAGGTACACTGTGATGACTGATGTCGACATTGATGAAGATTGTTATATTTTCACCGACCGATGACAGCTCTGAAACAACGACAGTCTTTTTCTACATCAGCGTTGCCTCGATAGAGTCTTTCTTTCGGACTCATGGAACTGGTGTTTTTCGTGAGGTCTCCGTTTGGAAGAAGGTGCTACTAATGGTATCTCGACCCAAGACAAGGCGATATTGCACATAACGAGTTCGTGGGACCACTTTCTTTTCGGCACACCTAACTTTCGCTCAACAATAGATGAAATTGTTCTTAAGCATTTTTAATATCAAATTTCCGAACTTAGCTATGTACTGGGCATAACTACGGCTTTAACCTTCTACACTATATATATTTGTAAAGTGGAGTGGAAGTTTGAACTCGCATATGAAAGCGATGGAGGGTAAAAAGTAATAATTAATGCAACAGCAGGTTTTTTGATACAGTTGAAACTCATTCTTGTATTAAGACTTTTGAAAGCCAAGGAAGCCTTGATAGCTAACTAATCTTGAGATTAATCAGACAGAATCCTGATCACTACCTCGACGAACTAATGCCACACTCCAAAATTTATGTTAAACACTCACAATGTACTTGTGATCATGCCTGTATAGACACTGTTAAATCTGCTAAAAGTGCTGGTATGATAAAAATGTTTCTGACACGCATATAAGAAAATTCCAAGGTGGAAACCATGATTGAGTGTCATCGTCCCACGTGACAGATAGGCTGGTACCCCCCGGTGGGTCCCACTGTGGCCAATGGGGTAGTCGTTTGAACGTGATGGGGTGTGCACCTTTAGTCTAAAGTGCAATTATGGGGATACCACCTCGCACCTACACTCACCTGCCTGTGGGAAGACCTTGTTAATTGCACTGAGTTGTCTGCTGACCTCTTCCTCTCAGACTCAGTATCGATCATTTGATTACTGATTTTTTCACCTAAGTTTCCAAAAAACAGAAACAAAACAGTAAAGAAAGCAACAACTAAAAATAGAAAACACAAAAGCACGTCATTAAATTCAAAAGCTACATGAATTAAATTGTTACGAAGTAGGAGACAGAAAAAAAATTCGAAAGTCATTTCAATCTCACGTTCAGATCTTTTTCTTAGTGATAGTATGATTGAATCCATTTCGTGTTCTTAGTATGGCGTAGAAAACTGCGCATTTGCACTCACGACTCAATGGATTACAGTGTAACTTTTGAATCGACATCTAAATTTTTGAGCTTTCGAAACTCGGATGTACACATTTTAAAGTGAACTAGAATGATACAACAGCAAAGATTTTCTGTTGGCTGGAGATCCAAAGCCAACGCTCAGATTTTTCAATTCGACACATTCTTGACTCGTGTTCCAGTTATGTTTCAGTATTAACTTGAATTAACATTTTTCACCGTCGTTCTTGATTCCGTGAGGGATCCCACTGTGGTATTTTTGGTGGATCACTTGATTCTGGTCACTAGCAATCAGTGATAGTAAATTAAACTCAATCTCAACACTGCTCCACAAAGAACAATCGACACTTCTTCACGCTTGATTTATTTTTGAAATGCGTATGGAATGAAAGGGTATTTGCACAATTTGATATTTTTTCTGCGGTCTATTTTGAGAAATATGTCTAATGAGACTTTCCAAAGTTTGCGGAAGCTTATGCTGATCAGGTTCTACCAGTTTAGCTCAGCACGCTACCGCGTGCATATGGCGTTGAAGCATTATGTTTCACCGGTAAAAGACGAATAGATTCGTGAAGTGCGTTAGCTGACTGTCCGCTGATACGCGCGGTGGAGTACGGAGCTAAAGTGATGTCTGTAAACAACCACCATGCATCGGATGTCAGAGTGACGGTCGGGTAATCGTTGATGCTAATGGTATTGCATTGAAAATACCCTCAATGTATTATCAATTGTCCACAAAGGTCCAGCGTACATTCTTGGGAGCTTTGAAGCAAGTAGCGGTCGGACAGTAATTTGGGCTGAGGACGACAACACATAAGATTTTCTCTATGATCTTACGCGTAATCCGTCCTTATAAGCCGTCATCAGTTTGGGTCCCTCACGAAATATATTCCCATACCGCCCTCTACATCACTTATCAAACCAACACCACCCTGTTGCTAAGACGTCCGCCATGAATTTCGTGAAATTTGCGTTTCAGCGCCTCTTATCAGCCTTATCAACCGTTATCACTTTCTGACCCCACCAAATATGTTCCCGTCCCACCCTGTACATCACTTCTTGGAACCAACGCCCCACTGCTGCTGGGACGCGCGCTATGAATTTCGTGAAATTTGCGTTTCAGCGCCTCTTATCAGCTCTTATCAGCCGTTATCACTTTCCAACCCCGTCACATATGTTCCCTTCGTGGTCCCTACATAACACTAAAACGCTCTCCATAACTGCAGCGGAGCGCGCTATGAAATTCGTGACAAACGGAGGCACACAAACACGCACGCACACACATAGCGAATTATATCTAGAAGGATCATATCGTTTATAAATATATCACTTTTAGCAATCTAGAAGTTCTGAAGGTGATTCTGATGTGGCAAAAAACATACCCAGCCAGCTGCAAAATTCCATGCTTAATTTGTAAGCATTATGACTCTTTTGTATGAATGATGAATCAGGTTGAATAAGATGAACTAAAGTTCTAAAGTAGCTGTTCTGAAACGATTATGGGGAAAGATTTGAATAGGCGGAAAGTGGCTTGCACAAAAACCTACCTACAAAAACCTTGAATCCCTACGTGGGGTATCCTTGGAGCAGAGTCAAATTCAAAAAAAACCTTGAGAAAACTCTGCTCCTCCTGCTTTGATGGGAAACAATTTATCCTGATGTAATCAGCAGACATACCGTCATAACCTCTTAATAAGATTGATGCAGCACAACCTAGAATATCTGTGCGAGGTCAGCAGTCAGCACAGCCAATGAGTGTGCACCTTTAGTCAGTAGTGACCTTTCACATCTCCACGCTGTTATTACCTCGCACCATGAGCTCCGGGGATTGGCGAAATAATAAGGTTCGTCTGAGGAAGGAGCGAAACGAACCGTATCAATTATTTTGTTTATAATGGTTTTTCTTTCTTAATTCGCCTCACTTGCCTATGGGCAGACTTCTCTTAACCCATAACGGACGGCTAGTGTATTTTTCGCCACCCACCCAGGGTAGGGTTTATGTAGGCTTATGTGAACAGCAGGGGTAAGACGGGGCTAAAGTAGGTGTCGGAGTCTCATCATCCAAAAGAAGAGATTTCCGTTGACGACAAGTTCGTAACCCGCCTTTCCGCTCTAAAACTAGGGTGCAAAGAATGAATGGAAGCTGTAGGTGACATTATCGAAAAATGCGAAACAACAACCCCGAGCAAGGATGTGGCTATATTTAGGGGAAGGGGTCTCGGGACGTGCGAACCATGGGTAAGCCACCCATCAAATAGTAAACTTATGTAAATTAAGACAAAATGTATGTAAAATTTATTGTAGGTTTGTCAAAAATCCAGCCGTCCAGGTCCTGGGAAGATATGACATTGCTGAGAGTATATATGGGTATATTAAGATTGCTAGAAACATTCCAAAAACAAAAGAAATAGTCGTGCGCCACCTTGTGGCGCACGCCGTCCGTTATGGGTTAATTAGTTGCGCTGACTGTTGACCACAACGATACACTCATTGCATAGAGAACATTGATCGCTGAATAAAGGTATCGAAATATTGGCAAGCAGATGCATGTGAATTTTATAGATCTGCTTCAATCACGTGATTTTTACCATTAGGAAGCTCATATTTAGTAATTTTCGACAATTACGAGGGAGACTGACAGAAAAAATCCAAGAATTTTTTACCTGAACGACTTCTCGAGAAAGTTTTACCTCTCACTAGAGGTAAACACTCAGTTACTCAAAATCTCATTATATCAAGGCGCGGGTTTTATTCAAAGAATTGTATCCTCCTTTCCTTATTATCCTTATTATTATTTTCCTTATTATTTTCCATTCCTTATTATATAAAGCGCTAACTTTGTGTGTCGGTTTGTATGTATGTATGTATGTATGTATGTATGTATGTATGTATGTATGTATGTATGTATGTATGTATGTATGTATGTATGTATGTATGTATGTATGTATGTATGTATGTATGTATGTATGTATGTATGTATGTATGTATGTATGTATGTATGTATGTATGTATGTATGTGTATGTATGTATGTATGTATGTATGTATGTATGTATGTATGTATGTATGTATGTATGTATGTATGTATGTATGTATGTATGTATGTATGTATGTATGTATGTATGTATGTATGTATGTATGTATGTATGTATGTATGTATGTATGTATGTATGTATGTATGTATGTATGTATGTATGTATGTATGTATGTATGTATGTATGTATGTGTGTCCGTCCGCAAAATGAAGTGAGTGAGAGGAAGCTCATGGAAGTAAACAACCGCTAACAAATCTAGCTACAGGACTTGAGGCATCAATGTTTTGTAGTAGGATAAATTTGAAAACACTCCCACGGCTATACAGTGCGTACCAAAAGTATGTGGACACCCTGGAATCGATTCTCAGGGGTCAGCTAAAGGCTTTTATGTCATGAAACCTCCACCATTCAACTCCTAGTGGTCGATAACCTACAATGATATTTTCGGCAAAAGATTTCGTTCTAACTTAGCGAACTATTTTTCATGGAAAGTTTTTTCTTTGTATCAAAATTATGTGGACACTTTTTGAAAAACGGCAATATCTTCAGAATCTGAAATCGGTAGGCCTACCAAAGTTTCTAGTAAGTTGAGCCATTCTGTTTGGCATGCTATGAATGGGGTCTGGATACATGTCTTGCAGATCTGTTCCCAACTAGCAAATTTCACCGACGTGTTAGGTCACTTGTGATATTACTCTTTTGTTCAATGACGTAGAGACCGCGAACCACGATACCTCTACGTTTTCAATAAGGATGAAGTCTGAGGAATACGCTAGCCGACTTGCCAATCAAAGCCATTGCGTTTAGCATTTTCCAAGTTTTCAATAAGGATGAAGTCTGAGGAATACGCTAGCCGACTTGCCAATCAAAGCCGTTGCGTTTAGCATTTTTCCAAATGGAATGGTGTCAGGGACCTCCCCTGCAAAACAAGTGATTTGCGACCATGACTTTTCGAAAAAGGTTGTAGCCGGGACTCAAGCACCTCATTATAATCCTACCTGACATGTTGGCAAGCCAAACTCCAATGTCCCCCTCCTTTTGGAACCACCCCAGACCTTTGATGAACATCTTCCGAATTGTCTCTTCGAGCACATCTGCGGGTCCGACCAAAGTCTCTCCAAAAACCACAAGACCCACCCGAATAGTAAGGAATAAGCAAATAAGTAAGAATCTTTAAGAATCACCCGAATAGTAAGAATCTCTATGCCAGTCGAGTTGGTCTATGGAAGAAATTTCCACAGAAAGTCTTTTATACTAATTTTACCATTTCCACGAAAGCACTGTCTGTGTGGGTTCAAAGTATCATGTTGTGATCCTTTTTTGAGTGGGAATTCCAACCTTGCCAACCTGAACCCGCATTCATATACAAAGCCTTCTTCATCTTCTTTCGTGTCGTGTGCTCATTGATTGAATGAGACACCGATTGGTCTTTTTTAAGATCGGGAAGATCATTTATGCGTAAAGTTGAGTAGTACGAAAAGAATAATTTGAGAAAATTAAGGCTATTCTTCTCCTGTTTTGAACAAGTAGCGATTGAGAACAACCCTCAGTCAAGGTCGAGAGCTTAGCATCAGGATTTCGGATTTCTCTCCAAACCTACGAGGACGCATGACTGGTTGACGTGCTATTTCGCAATAGGAAGGTTCAGAAGCATGGGGATCCCATTTCTGTGCTCGGTCTTCTTCAGAAAAACGCTTGCCGTGAAGAGGAATGATGCAGAATAAGTAACGTGAAGAGGAAGATGCCAGAATAAGTAACGAAAGGAGAAGTAAAAATAGGTTAGGAAATCGATGCAAAAACTTCATCTGCCTCAGGGTGTCCACATAATTTTGATACAAAGAAAAAACTTTCCATGAAAAATAGTTCGCTAAGTTAGAACGAAATCTTTTGCCGAAAATGTCATTGTAGGTTATCGACCACTAGGAGTTGAATGGTGAAGGTTTCATAACACAAAAAGCCTTTAGCTGACTCCTGAGAATCGATTCTAGGGTGTCCACATACTTTTGGTACGCACTGTATAAATACCTGCAAGCACACTTCCGTTCATTCCACATGGTGCTGCAGTGGCAGCTGGAGGGCAGTGGAGAGAGGAAGGAGGATGAGGAAGGGAAGCGAAAAATCTACCGTCATATCATGATTGTGTCCCTTCTACTGTATGAAACACCATTGTGTTGCATACGCGTCACTTCCACGAGGTGTTGGTGTCACAGGAGGAAGGGACCATAGCGGAGGATAGAAAGCTTGCGCAGGAAAGGAAGGTCCCGGCGGTTGACGGGGGACTAATCTGGTAAAGAAAAAAGCAGTGCATTCTTAAATGTGTATAAAACAATGTGAGACTTCAAAATTTATTGCAAAAGACTCAAAACTTTCTACAAAAGAAATTGCAAAATGTGTGTTTGCAAAAGTTTTGCAAAAGTTTAGGCCTTTTTGGCGAGCTTTCGGCGCTTAGCGCCTTTGTCGAGCCTGAAATGAAAATTATAAGCTTTCTTAAAGTCTGTTAATATATTAAAATATATTAACTGACCCACCTGCTGTCCACTTTCAAAAGTGTAACACTTACCACCCTTGTCGGTCTGTGAAGCAGGAACTGTTCCCTACCCTAGACTTACCCTTAAATAGCGTTGACGTGCTACGACCGTTATTTCCCAAAATATCGCATTCATTCCACAGTGATGATAACTGCAGTCATGCGATGAGTTGAAGAGAGTCACGTAACTCGTCTCTGCTATTTATTTCCGGGGCTAGTCTTTTTATTTCCAGAGCCTCCAGTATTTTGCGTTCCACTGTGTTTTCAACGGAACGGTGTAGGACTTTTACGTTGAGGGTGGGTGGATCCCCATGGGCATGTTGTTGGGTTCTATGTTTGGAGAAGCTGTTACCTGGATATGAGGCCGGATTTTGTAGAGCCCTCCGATGTTCATCAAGTCGTTTGTGGAGAGGTCTTCTTGTTTCTCCAACATACTTATGCCCACATCCTTGGCATTCTATTGCATAAACTGTACCTCTTAGTTGGCATATTTTGTCGTCCTTACAGTAGATGCAACCATTCCTCCCACATTTATCCTCGTAAGGTCTGGAGTATGTCAGCAGTCGCTTCAAGTTCGGGGGTGGGCGGAACACAAGTCGTACTGGGAGCGAGGAATTCCTTACGACATTGTTGACCTTCCATGCTGTTTTTTCGTTAACATACGGCATTATCATGGTGATCCCATCAGGTGTGGAGTACGGTCTCCATGATTGCAAGTTCGTATTGGAATATCCGTTTTCTCTCAAAATACGTTCCACCATTATGTCTACTTCACTTGAAGGCTGACTGCAGACTTTATCCTTGGTTGAAATCAGATTGCGGACGACGTTGGCCTTCATGTAGATGGGGTGGCAACTTCTAGCATGTAAAAGTATATTCCTCGATGCAGGTTTTTGCCTAAACTTTTGCAAAACTTTTTCAAGCACACAATCTTGCAATTTCTTTTGTAGAAAGTTTTGAGTCTTTTGCAATAAATTTTGAAGTCTCACATTGTTTAATACACATTTAGATCGACATGAGACTTCGGGACAGAACAATTCTACAGTAAATTTTTGTTGAATTGTTCTGGTTTGCTCCAATATTCAAATAACATGAGCGAGTACCAAAAACATAGCAAATTTCAAAATTCATGCAAGTTTTTTTTTAATTGTAAAAGATCAAAGGCTGAAGCTACGAGTCAGGATTAGGCAACCAGCAGAAGTTCTTCCCAGGGTGCGATGGTGGGCTCCCCAAGCACTGAGGGCGCGACACTATCGCGACTCAAAAGTGCGCGGCAATGGCGCTAAGGCCTTGCCTGCTGCCGCGCTGCCAGCGTAATCCAACCACGGCATACGTGGTCTCTGCGTCCTCTCGCGTACGACGTACTATCTCGCGTTCTCCCTCTCCTCGCAGCGCTGTGTCTCTCCGTCGTACTACGGCCGGCCTCCTAAGGGAAATTTAGTGTTTTCTATGGTGCTTTTTGCTTTTTCTCCTCACTAATGTTCCTCATTGCACCCTTGCCTAATGTTTGAACAAAATAAAGCATCAATTCAATCCTCGACTCTTGCCTTTAAGCTGTCCTAAAATTCATGGTTCAACGGCATGCATAATAACCCCAACCTGTTTAACGACTTCTTATCGACAGACTTTCACTTGCGTCTGGTTCCCATTTCAGAAACGATTGCAAAGAGTACGGAAGGTGGTACCAAAATTGAAATTTTCCCAATGCCTATCAACGAAGCTTGAAGTACGCGCTGAGTTATTAAAGCAACAATCCAAGATCCAATTTGAGGGCAAAAATACCGAATGATGTTATAGGTGAAAAGACAACCGATAATACAGAAAAAACTGAAGAAAAACGTCGATTGAAGGCTTAGATAGGTACTCTCCCTCTGCCACTTGGCAGTGGCGAAGGAGTTGTTTAAACCTGCAAACGCGCTCCAATTACAATTGCTGGCAAATAGCCAGCGGATGCATGACATCTAATCCTTTTGGTGTGGAGGGAACCTGGTAGTAAGTAAGAATGCGTGAGCCAGGGGGAATGGGGCCAATTCAGGGGGTGGGGGTGTGTGAGCCACTTAACCTGTGGCAAAAGTTTGGGCCTTAGTGTCTGGTGTCTGGCCTTGTGAGGGAGACGCAGAGGAGCAAAAGGATTAGATGTCACAAGACCATAGCCAGTGGTTGTATGACATCTAACCCTTTGACGTGATTAGACATGAATCGTCCGGTAATGAATAATTGATTGGCTCCATGATCCCTGCTATATATAAAGCGCTATGTCTGTTTGTGTGTGTCAAATTCATAGCACGCGTCGCAGCAGTCGTCAGGAGTTGATTCTTTGATATGATATAGGGGGTGGGACGGGAACATATTTGGTGGGGGTCAGAAAGTGATAACGACTGATAAGAGCAGATAAGAGGCGCTGAAACGCAAATTTCACGAAATTCATAGCGCGCGTCCCAGCAGCAGTGAGGCAGCCATGGAGCGCTGTATTTCGTAATAGAAGGTGGGGGACATAATTGATGAAGGTCAGAAAGTGAGAACGACTAAAAATGACTGATAGTAACGATATGTGTGTGATCGTGGAGCTCACTTGAACGCAGATTCTAGATAACGCATCAATATCATTTCATC
>MU868461.1:0-14113 GCA_036418205.1 Ostertagia ostertagi | reverse complement strand
CAGGTTTTTATACAGCAATAAGAATTTTGACTTGTTTTGTTTGTTAACTGCTGTTTTAACGCCGCAGTTCGCGTTGCGAATGTTTCACAAGAATGCTGGGTTGTGAACAAAACTTTTTGGAGGAATTTTCTTCTACCAATTTACTACGATCGCTATTGCGCGCACGTCAACATAGGCTCAGTGAAGGTGAGCAAAGCCGGGCAATCGTATTGAGTAACATAATGCTTCCGATGTTAGACGATAGCATTAGCGAAAGTTGATGGCTAAGCAGCAATTTTTCACAGATCGTCAAGACCAATAAACAACCATGATTTTTTTGAATCAACAAAGTATAGCAGCCGAATGAGCGTTCGATAGTTATTATATTAGGTTGGCCAGATTGAAATGTCGCCCCGATTTGCATCGTAGTTTCTGAGCTATAGCACAACCTCTCACAAGGCGGGTGCACTCATTCGAGAGACTGTGTCCAACAGCACTTTGAGATGTTGTATCTGCCTGTGAACCTTTGAACAGAAACATCGTGTGGACATGTGCATGTGACAAAACCCAAAACAATGGAAATTGGGTAAGGAGTTCTATCGTGTTCTGTGCGAAATACTCGACAGTGAGGCGCACTATCCTGCGGCAGTGCCTGCGATGTCCGCTGCGTTTTCTAAAAGGAGGCAGGAAGCACAAAGGCGAAATTCATCAGAATTTTCTTGCAATTCTGGCTAATGAAGAACTTAGAAATGGCACTTAACAAAAGTATTCACGATGTGAAATCCTAAGGGGTTTGGCTACACTGCAGCTACAAACGATAGTCATTTACGAGTGATTGGTAGAGTAAATCGGTGCAAAAACCAAATTTTGCAGCTGCAAAACGACACTTGCCAAGCGGAGTGTGTTGCGAAAATAGCGCAGCAGAAAATCGAGGAGTTAAGCTGGAACGTTCTGCCTTCCGCGCCATTTAGCCCAGATCTGGCACCGTCCATTCACCATTTATTCAGGTCAGCGTAGCTTTCCTTAGTAAGGTAGGAGACTGAGTAAGCGCGATGACGTCAATATTTGGATGCACACATTGCGGAAAACGACACCAGACTTCAATATGCTTGAAAAACAAAGAAACCACTTCCTCTGCGATACAAGTCGAACAAAATAAGAATGAAAAAGTCAAAAAATCAACCAGAACTTTACATCAGGCACACCAAGGCCTCGTTCCGAGACCGATTTTGACTCAAAAGACTCTACTATATTAGCTGTCGCGGAAAATCCAAAGACATTGAAGACCGAAGACACATATCTTCTCGCTGGATCGGTTAAAACAATGAATCCGCAAACAAAACAGCTACGCCGTGTGCAGGTTACTGGAGCTGACCGTTCCTCCATAGATTCGAAACTTGCACACGAACTCCAACTTCCGAGACAAGGCACTTCAACAATGAGGCTCAGCACATTTGGAACGACAAATCAGAGAGAAATCACGTGCACAATCACATCCATCGACATATGGGATCAAGAAGGTGTACAACACACACTTAGACTATTCATACACGACACAATTACTTCCAATGTTACACGCTGTGACCTCGAAAAGAGAGACATCAATTTCATAAGAAGAAAACACATTCATGTATGCTCACCAATAAAGAAGGGCAACATACAACCACGGATCCTGATAGGATGCGATCAACTCTGGAATTTCGTCAAATTCGAAGCACCACACTTCACTCTTCCATTCGGACTACTCCTCATACCCACAGTATTCGGATACATGATCTCAGGACAAAAATTGTCGCAGAAAACCACATCTGCAGAACAAAACCATGTGCTTGTACAAACTTCCAATACAAGCGAACATGTGGATTACTGGGAACAGTATTGGAACTCCGAAATTTGCGAAAAAGATGAAGAAAATTCCAGATCCGAAAAAGAAGAAAGGGAAAAGATAAACGCACAAGTTCTGAAGGAGTTCAACGATACCATCCAAAAACGAAGTGATGGATACTATGTGAAACTTCCTTTCAAAAGCCAACACTCTGAATTACCAGACAACAGAGCACTATCATGGAAACGACTGAAGAATGCCTTACAAAAATACAACGACAACCCAGAAATTCTACTGCAGTATGACAAAGTTTTCAAAGAACAAGTTCAGGCAGGAATTCTTCGAAGAAGTAGATGAATCCAAAGATTCATCAACAAAGAAAAAAACATTATCTCCCTCACCAACTTGTAATAACCCCATAAAACAACTACAAAATTTCGTGTCGTATTTGACGCATCAGCGCACTATAAGGATTGCCCATCTCTCAATGACAAGATACATCAAGGACCAACAATGTTACCGAAACTCTCTGGCATATTGTTGCGCTTTCGCACAGGAAATTATGTCTTACTATCTGATGTTGAGAAGGCATTCCTCCAAGTACGCCTGCAAGAGGCAGACAGGGATTTTAGCCGATGCCTTTGAGTTAAAAACATTAAAGGCACGAGTCAGGCTTGATGGACCAAACCAATCCCTTTTGTCGTCTTTGTGCATGGCTACGCACCCACAGAGACGTTACCATGCTCAAGAATCCCAAACGGCGCCGTAATAAGGCCTCCAGGGCACGTACTATGCGCTATCGCCGCCTGGCCCCGCTACGACCGCCCACCTCGGGAGTGGTGCGTGGCTGGCATAACGTGTGAAATCAGCTAGGTTGATTGCCGTATCAACCGATAGAACGACTGATATCTCCAGAAAACTTGTTTGTACGTGCCTCTTCCCCAAGCCAGCCTCCTTCACTGCTAGTGGGAAAGAGGGTTTTGTTAACGGCCTTGTCGACGGTTTTTCTCAGTTTTTTCTCCACTGTCGTTCCACTTCGCATCTCTATACTCAGTTTCAATCGCCATAATACCCCCTTATTGAGCCCGACTTTTGCCTTTAAAGAGAAGCTCACCCAGGAAAACCTTGCCGTTTACCGATTCATCCGCGTAACATTTGGAATCGATGCCTCCCCCTTCCTCCTCAGTGCAAGCGATACTCTACCATCTGAAACACCACGTGAAAAAGAAAAACCTGACAGATGAAATTGCAAAAAACCTTTATGTCGACAATTTGCTTGTTTGCGCAGACTCGAAGGAGGAAGCTATTCAGAAATACGCCGATTTAAAAACAATCTTCTCAGATATACAAATGAACTTACGTGAATTCATCGCCAATTGATGCAGACATCATGAACTCCATCAAAGTTTGTGATCGGTCGGCCAATCAAACTCCCAAAGTGCTTGGAGTACCATGGAATTCGATAACAGATCAGTTCGAGTTACAAATCAACATCGACAAGAAAGAGTTCGTCAGCAAACGCGTCGTAGCACAGCAGATTGCTTCGATATACGATCCCCTCGGATGGTTCATACCATTGTTAGTGAAGGCGAAACATTTCCAACAACAACTTTGGAAACATCACTATGAATGGGACGAACCGTTAAATCCAAACGAAGCAGAAAAATGGTTGCAACTCATGGACGACATAGATGGATTCCAACATCAACTTCCCAGAATGATTGCGAATCCCAAATCTGTATATACCCTCATCACGTATACTGACGCAAGTTCAATAGCAATGACGGCATGCATCTACCTTGTCGACGAAGCAAACTCCAATCTTCTAATGGCCAAATCAAAAATACCACATATGAAGTATCAAGCGACGATACCAAAACTCGCTCAGTGCACTTGCTATTGGAATCAGTCTAACATCCAACGTCTTCCAAAGCATGAACTCTTCGATACACATAGAAGATATTCTGATACTCACAGACTCCGAGATTGCCATTGCATTGGATTTCAACACCGAAAAATCGAAACAATGGAGTATTCGTAACTAATCGAATTAAAGAGATCCACGAAATCGTCCAGGACCTGGAGTCATCGAAGCTATCAGTGAAGTTTGGATACATTGACACCAGCAAAAACCCAGCAGATTGCGGCACCAGAGGACTTACAAAAGAAAACTTCAAAAATCATGTCTGGTGGCATGCATACAACCTTCAACAAATTCATAATAGAGAGATCGGAAAAAAATTTTCGTCCCATGCAAAAATCAGAAGGCGAAGAACCTCCAACTGAAACCTGTTTTCACCTTGCACAATCGTCACAAGTGGAGATCACAGACGTCATGAATCTTGAAGCATTCAGCAACTTCACAAAAGCAAAAAGGATTCTCGCTTATGCGTTGAGGTTCCTAAAGAAATTATCGCGTCGTCTTCATCCAGAAATTCGACAAAAACTATTCGAAAACTTGCCATGGCTCCAACATCAACCTCAAGAAGACCATCTGACGGCAAGGGACATTCTCGACGCCCAACACATCCTCATTCGAAATCATCAGCTGGCGCATATCAACGCACAATACAGAAAGGAACTCACAAAAAATCTAAATCTCAAAGAGGATCACACAAAAATCTTGAGAGCGTACGGCCGCCTCAACAGATCAGACCTTAACCCTACCGCCAAAAATCCTATCCTTATTGTCCCCAATACCCACCTCTCCCGCCTCATCATTAATGAAGCCCATGGCCCTTACCACGTAGGAACAGCCCATACCATATCCAACGTTCGTCAAATGTACTGGATCCCACGACTGCGAGAACAAGTCAAAAAGACCGTACGAAGTTGCATTCCGTGCCAAAAAATTAATAACCTTCCTTTCAAATACCCGCAAATGATGGAGCTTCCTCGATCCCGCGTAACAAGGTCAAGAGTATTTCAGCACACAGGCTTAAACCTCTTGCGCTAGAATTGCAAGTGATCTATAGTTTTCTCAAAAAACATTTCACCAGATACATCACAGTAGTACAAAACAGAAATAAAACTATGAAAGCATTTTGGGCAATCAATAACATAAACATTAGTCAAGAATTGAATGAACTAAAATTTCCTAACTTAAAAATTTACACAGCAGATTTTAAAGATATGTTCACAAACTTAGAACATAGCCTTATAATCAAAAACATTCAAACACTTCTGAAAATATGCTTCAAGAATGCTGATAAGCCCTTTATAGCAACAAATGGATATCATGTCTTCTACTCGGATAATGATAATAACAATAGCAAATATAGATACTATAAAATTAACGACCTAACGATTTTAATTTCAAAGTTCCTGAGATTTCCACATTCCCAAACCAATATCTCTCTTCAGAATAAAGCTTCAGTTATTTATACCGAAGCACTAAGGATTGCCAACGTTTGTTCTACATTTACACTGTATACACGAAAAATAAAAGATCTAATCAAAATAATGATAAATAACGGCTACTCAAAAGACTTTATAATTACTAACATCATTAAAAGTATTTATAAAATTAAGTTCATTAGTTATAAATTTGCAATAAATAATAATATCAATAATACTATCAGAAAATTGGTTACAAGTATACTCGAATAACTTTATCTCTAACGTAAGCATTATAGATCAACGGCAACCTTTATCTCCATCTCAAGCACATACTCTACTCCCTTATCTCTTATTACTCATTGTTCTTCTCCTTAACCTTGTCCCCTCTTAACGACTAATCTGCTCGAATGCCAATTTTACACTTAGTAACTAATACCGTATCTGTTACGGTATCCAATACTGAGTATTTTATTACCGTACACCTACCTGAGACGCATCCTAGTTCCCAATATGCAATTTGCAATCCTTGTGTTACTCTTTGATACATGTCTACTAACGTCTTGATCCAATACTTTCACTACTCCCTTGTAACATCTGGTGACATATGATAGACATCACAATGCATTCATTCCCAATCACTGAAGAAGCCTCAGGGAATGAAGGTTACAATGATTCGTATGATTAAGAGGCGAAACGAATCATTCCTTTCTTTTTATCATTAACATGTACTCTTCACTCTTATATGTCATATCTTTTCTTCTTTTTACTTATTAGACTATTTTGGTCCACTGACAGCTTTTCGAGAGGACAGAGAAAAGATCAATGTTTACGGATGTATTTTTACATGTACTGTCACACGAATGATTCACTTAGAACTGGTACTCGATGGAACGACGGAAAAATTCCTCAACGCCTTTCGCCGCTTCGTTGCAAGACGGGGGAAACCGCAGACGGTTATCTGCGACAATGCTCCTACGTTCCTACTGGGCTCCATCAACAGGTCGATGAGTAGTAACTGCATTGAATGGCATCACACAACACCGTTTTCACAATGGAAAGGTGGCTTCTATGAGCGTCTCATAAAGTCAATCAAAGGTTCATTATTCAAAGCAATTGGGAAAAGGATACTCAATATCGACTAGCTTACGACGCTCCTGCATGAAATAGAAGCATGTTCAAATACAAGACCTTTGACTTATCAAGAAACTGATGTCGAAGATTCCTTCCATCCTCTAAGACCTATTGATTTCATTCAAAACGAAATGGATATCACACTTCCTCTGAACAAGTTCAACGACGACTGCGAAGACCCAACCTACCTTCCAGTCCCTGAAATGGCACACTTCCTCTGAACAAGTTCAACGACGACTGCGAAGACCCAACCTACCTTCCAGTCCCTGAAATGGCACGTCTTAGGACCAGAATACAAACACAAGAAACTTTGAGAAGTTCATGCGAATTGACAGAACGATATTGGAAAATATGGAAGGATTCCCACTTGTCACTACTACGCGAACAGCATCGATGCAACATGACCAATCAAAGAGGAAGTAATAGGCAACCGATCGAAGGAGAGATTGTGCTGATTGTGGACACCTACCAAAAGCGCAGCAACTGGAAGATAAGAAGAATCTCAAAAGTAATACACAATAGCGACGGTGAAGCAAGAGAAGCCGAAGTCTATTGCGGATATAATAACCATATTCGGAGACCCGTGAACCTCTTGATTCCGCTTGAAATTGGATCCAATCAGAAGAACATCAAAGAAAGATGCCAAGATGAAGAACCACCTAAAAATGGAAGACGTGAAACAGTTCTGCAAGAAAATTCAAGATATAATCTACGCCCACGGAAAGCGAAAGAAGATTGTACAACAACATATTGAAGAAGACAGAATGATCCATGTTTGAAATGTCGTTGTTATTGTAATTCTCATTCCAGCTCCTGGGGGAGTTTTCTGTACGAAACAAAACCGCTGTTTTCATAAGTGTCCGTAGAAATGGTGTTGCTAGAAAATGTTGATGAGTGGACGATGTAAACAATAACTGTATATAAGCACACCCGAACGGGTGTGGTTCATTCTTATTCTTGTTCTCATCCTCAGTCTACTTTCTACCGTTCGACTATCTTCGTCCAGCTATAAACTGCGAAGCAGCTCGGTGTACGACAGAAGCAGTGTAGGAAGCAATTATACATAAGAAGCGTGGCAGGCAAACTACATATACTTATATATCCGGTTCTCCACCACAACCCTCGTGTTATCAAACGATAAGGTGTGAGGCAGTAATTGTTGGACGAGTGTAAGCCCATGGAAGATATGATACGATGAGATAAGAAGGTGCGGCTGCTTGATAAGAGGTGCACTCCAGAATGAAAACGGGACGATAACGATAACGGTATATCTAGCACGCTCTTATCGCACCCCTTTCCACATCGATAAGTCTTGGTTTTTGCTGAACGGAAGTGGATTTCGGCGCCTTATCACTCCGTTGATAAGGCGCCACTGCCACTGAAACTTCACGTGTTCTAACATTGGGCAGGACCTCTATCCACTCCAATACACAGCTTTCCTTATCGTTCCCATGAAAATTATCGTGACCACTTCCTTTAACCCATTGCGTACCGCGTGCTGCACCATGTGCAGCACGCTGATTTGCCTCCGTGTGGCCGCGTGCTGCACATGGTGCAGCACGGGTTTTTGAAGGGTATTTTCGACATTTTCTCGTGCTCTAATCTAATAGTAATGATAAACTGAATCCGGAGAATAACATACAGACGTGGGACTGCGCAATGCGAAGGAATTCCTGAATTACTGGTATTTGTTGTGAAAAACTCCAGTTGCACCTCTCAATTTTTTCGCTAAATTGTAGTAAAAGTGAAGGAACGGCTAAGCGACAACTTCGAGCATATAAAACAATTAAAGCTACTACGTTTCAATCACTTTCAGCTCTTTTTCCACTTGTTATATTCTTCAAAACTCATTTTCAATTCTGTCGCATTTTCGGTTACCCTACTCCCTACATCATGCAATAATAACTAATTCCACTGAACAAAAATAAACATGAAATACTGCAAATGTGTAAGATATATGCGCAGTGCTTATATAATAGATGTTTATAATATAAATGAAAGTTTTATATGGATCGCGCAGCACGCGGCGGGGGTCTAAATAGGCGCCGGCCACACGCGCCAGCCAGCCAAAAAACGCCGCGGTACGCAATGGGTTAAAGGAAGCGATCACGCTGGCTTCCACGCTGGATTTGCTACCCTCGCGTTATCAACCGATAAGGTCTGAGGATAGATAATTGTTGGACGAGTGTAAGCCCATGGAAGATATGATACGATGAGATAAGGATGCGGCTGCTTAAGAAGAGGTGCACTCCAGAATGAAAACGGGACGATAACGATAACGGTATCATATCTAGCACGCTCTTATCGCACCCCTTTCCACATCGATAAGTCTTGGTTTTTGCTGAACGGAAGTGGATTTCGGCGCCTTATCACTCCGTTGATAAGGCGCCACTGCCACTGAAACTTCACGTGTTGTAACATTGGGCAGGACCCCTATCCACTCCAGTACACAGCATTCCTTATCGTCACTAAGAGACAAGGCGATATCATCTGCTAGACTGTCTGATACCTTATCGACTACGAGGAATCGATTGAGGAGGATTGCATAGCACGAAGCCTCTTAGTTACCTTTTTAACGTGAATTGTGAGGTGTTCACATACTTTTGAAACGCACTGTAGTGTCGCTGCTTTCCTGTTTTCGAGTTGTGTGAGGACAACACCCACTCCGCGCCTGTACGCCTTTACTTTTTCAAAAAGTACAGCGACTCTTAAACATTTATTGTTTAAGTGTGCAAGAGCTTTCGAGTTTCTCTCGTCCATATTTTGCAATTTATGCGGGAAAACTGAGGAAGTCGGTTAGTCGGAGTCACCACTGACTTCCTTGTATCAGAGCTGCATCGCGGAACCCTACAACAACCGATACTCAATTCAACGTCAAGGTGCTTTACCTTTTACTATGTATACCTCCACTGCAGCGATTAAAACGACGGGTTTGATCAGCTGAAGCTGTTCCTGAAATGTAGTCTTTTGGCTTAAACACCATCCAGTAAAGCCTTGTCAAAGAAAGGTGTGCGACCGCTCGATTCCTTGTGCGTGGAGGTTGCGACGCGGCTTGCCCAGCAATTTGTAAGCAGAGACCTATACCCATTGAGAGATTCGTCGCGACCTCGCGCTATGCCATGGTTTGTTTTGTTCAATTTTAAGAGCTGTGAGAAAGATAGCGCTCACTCCCTCGCCAAGTCGCTTCTTTTTCAAAGCGAAGACTTCGATCAGCGGGTGTCCAGTTGTACAGCACTTCTAAAAAGGTCCGGAATTGAAGCAGTCGTGCCAGATTGAGGTTGTCGAGCACAAACCTGCACGGTGAGCAGATTGCGGTGGAACGGTCATTCGTACACGTACAAAGCTCTCTTCCCGTGATGGAGGAGGAGTAGCAGAACGTGCTACTAGCGACACATGTGGCGGTGTTTCTTGACGTGTGACAATCTCTTCCGACCCTGCCGCCGGGCGAGAGTTGGCAGGTGATGATGGTGGATTGCTTTCTGGTTCACTGCGTTCCAACATTTCCTGAAAGCGATCTTCATGTGTAGCCCGCCCGTGAGAAGGCATGGGCTCTCTGCACGTACCATATGCCGTTCCACTGATTGTACGTCACATATTTGTCCGGGTAGCTCATCCGGATCGCTTTCGCAGTCGCTAAGTTGTAAACTTAGCACTTCTCGTTCACCGCAGCCTTTTTCGCGTGCCTGTAACCGATCTTCCCAAAATGAAATTGCGTATAAAAGTGTCCGAGAAGGCTAGGATGGCAAACGGACTGCAGAAGAAGTCGAATGACTACCTTGCGTATATAAATATAATGATCGCTCTTCTTTTCTACACGAGCTCTGGCAGCCCATCCTTCGCGATCTATTTCAGCAAGCTGCAATATAAATGTTAAGAATTCTTCAGGAAGCTTGATAGCGTCTGTACCTTGGTGTTGGCTAACGAGCCACCTGCACTTCACTACTAGGAACATCCAAGGTCACTGCGCAACTGCATGCGATGAGTTTTGCCGCAGCCGCATTGCAGTGGAACGATCTCGGACTTTCTGGTAGGACCACCCTTCAGGCGGCCACTCCGCTATAACTGGGTAACGGTGCTATCGCAAATACGGGGCGTTGTGGTAACAATACATTTGAAACCGCGTAAAACATGTCTCTTTCTGTTAAGGGAATAAGCATTAAGCATGGGAGGAGAGACTCCAGGGTGCTGGGCCATTTTCACTTTTCCGGAGTTCCTGTTCCCGCCTAGGCTTGTCTCTCTAGGGTGCTTTGGTATATTGTGCTAGCGCCTAGGTAACAATTCACAACAACAGTCCCATTAAAGCTGTTTTAACAAAGTGCAGTTGTCTACTCGCGGTACAGTCGATATCCGAAAGTTGGGGTAGGCGTGTCACCGGAAGTGACGTGCACTTGATAGAAGTTGCGTGGATAAGCTGTTGCCAGCATGCTTTGCTGATATCCAGCGATGTATGTTGGAAGCAGCTTATCCACATAGCTTCTATCAAGTGCACGTCACTTCCGGTGACACACCTACCCCAACTTTCCTATATCGAGTATAAAACATTTTGAATGAGCTCGCTCTTTGATTCTCACTATTGCGTATACATTTGATAAGTATTAATCAGGCTTGGCTGAGAACCATTATCGTTTGATCACACTGACTCTACAGCGGGTTTCATAATAGCAAGGTTCAAAAGAGGAGTTCACGATTAGAAGGCAGCCCATTTTAATTAAAGGACGAATTCACGATGAAAAAGCAACCCATTTCAAATTAACCTAGGGATGGTGAGTGGTACACGAAAGAAGGAAGAACCATGAGAAACGGCCCAGAACCCGAGAAATGGACCCCTTCCTTGCCCGTTGATTTGAGCATTGATGCGACTCTCATCGCTGTGCCCTCTTCAACACTACGCTCTCTCAGCTATCTAATCACTCGCCACGTATTGAACTACGGCGAGTGATCAGATGATCGGTGGGCGGAGATCGCCGGACCCGCCAGCTTTGAGGCATGATAGGTCGCCGAGGTCAAATTTTTCCATGCGAATTGCGCGTCAGTTCGCACCCTCAGGAGGTCCGTGGGTCCCTCAACTAGGTCAGTTTCCCTTTCTTCGACCTTCATTCTAATCGTGAATTCCTCCTTTAAAGGCAAAGGTCGGGATTAGTTGACCAAACCAACCCTTTCGGTCATGCCTGTACTTGGTTACGCACCCGTAGAGATGTTCCCACACTCAAAATCTCAAACGGCGCAGTAATAAGGCCCCAGGGCACGTACTATGCGCTATCGCCGCCTGGCCCCGCTACGACCGCCCACCTCGGGATGTGGTGCGTGGCTGGCATAACGTGTGAAATCAGCTAGGTTGATTGCCGTATCAACCGATAGAACGACTGACATCTCCAGAAAACTTGTTTGTACGTGCCTCTTCCCCAAGCCAGCCTCCTTCACTGCTAGTGGGAAAGAGGGTTTTGTTAACGGCCTTGTCGACGGTTTTTCTCAGTTTTTTCTCCACTGTCGTTCCACTTCGCATCTCTATACTCAGTTTCAATCGCCATAATACCCCCTTATTGAGCCCGACTTTTGCCTTTAAGGTAGAGGTGGTCACTACTGCCAGGAAAAAGAAAAACCATGACAAAGGGACCGCAACCCAAGAAATGGGACCCTCGTTTGTTTCCGCATTGATGCAACTCTCATGGGTGCTGCTTTTAAGGGTGACCCTCTCAACTAATCAGCTAGAGACCCGCGGCGAGTGGATAACCAGTCTCTGGTGCGCGCGCGTGCCTCGTCGTTAGCCTCGCAGAGGGCTACGCTAGGTCGCCAGGGCATATCCTTCACTGCGATTTGCGTGCCGGCCCACACCTTTAGGGGCTACCTATCTTTCTACGAGGTAAGCTTCCACTTCGATCTTTGACCTTTATAGTGGAACCGCCTTCAAGCAACTCGATCGTAGCGAAATGTTTTTGTAAGTTTGACCGCTCATCAGCACACGAGTGCGAAAAAATGGTACCAATCGTATGAAACCAATAATGGAGCGTTCATAGTTGGCGATCGTACGTGCGGTTAGGCGATTAGGCGATTAGGCGATGGTTGAAACTGAAAAGTATTCGAATGGATTAGGCGATTAGGCGAATTCTTCACCGCCTAATCGACTACTCGCCTAATCGCCTACTCGCCTACTCGCCTAATCGCCTAATCTATACGTATATTTTTCATTGTAGACTAATCGCCTAATCGCCTAGTCGCCTGATCACCAACTATGAACGCTCCATAACCATTTAGAAGCACACAATTTTGTCACGGTTGAAGTCTTCAGAAATCCTCAATTGAAATAGACTGCGCGCACGTTGGATACTAAAGAAGTACCACAGAAGTAGTCCCACGTCTTTCTAACTCCACCATATCGACACATTACATCAATTTGGATCACTGGGAAAGACAGACTGCAGACTGGAACTACTCAGTTCAGAACAGGTATTGCTGAACCCAGCTCGATCATTCAAAGTCATTCACCTTATCCCAGAAAGGAATGCTTTTGTTAACCACTTCGGAGAACGACGACAGCACTCGTCCGTGATGTTTCTCTAGACAAGGACGCATTGTCTCGGCGAACATCGACACTCCACCAGAGATGAACATTCGGCGAATCTGTTGGTTCTAAAAACGAAGAACGTGACCGTATATGACTGATGGCGACGTCATCACAGACCTTTCCGACGTCTTTCCACTGGCTTCGTCCTGGAATTGTGGCTCGGTCGATCTCGGGGGGTAGTGGAATCACTTTGAATGTCCGTCCTTTTCGCTTTCCACGCCCTTCCAAATACCTGAATACTTCATATAGATGAACTTCGCGGATTTCTAGGAGCAGGTGGTCAAACCTTGGGTCTTTAGGGTTTGTTGAAATCCAGTTAATGGAGCATGACATTGTTGAACAAGTCTGAAGTAGAAACAGTACAGGGACAGTCATCCAACGACACACTTGCCAATCGTATCGAACTAACTAACCATACAGAGTGGTAGTGTTGAAGTGAACCTTACCGTTTCCATTTCTGTCTTTTATTAGGTCACTTGATATCACACAATGCACGTATTCTCATTCGATTTCAGATCTCACTGATCGGTCGTACTCATTTCAACAAAATGCTAGCATTAGTTATTTGCACCAGCAGATAATGAAAGATAGCTATCGATTAGCTTTTGACGTTACGCGCTCTGAAAACTGCGCAGAATCCCATCCCACATCTCTCATCTTAGTGTGAGATTATTGAATGCGTGTGTTACTATCTAGCATAGTGTATTGATTAGAGTTGCATGCATAAATCGCAGTGGTGAAACATGGTTGTCATGTCAAGGGTGGGGTTGCTCACAGTTAGATTGTTTACTCTGACCGTTCGTAGATCCCTAAGTGAACTATGTATATCCAGCAGGATACACAATGTCTCAAGCTTCTACAGTGTAATGTGGGCGCTTTGGTGAAGCTCCCAACACCGAACCTTCCAATAAATAGTTCTCCAAGCTAAACAGATCTGACACACTGATCAATCCTGGACATGTGGAAACTGGGAGACCGTCATATGGCGCGATCACCTTGCCATTGGGGCGCATGGGCTATAATTGCCACTCAGACGCCGCCTAATTTGGGGAAGAGGGAACTTAGTCAGGATTGACCTTTCACACCTCCTCGCCGTGGTTATCTCGCACCACCCTGTAACCTGCCTCTGGGTGGACCTTGCTTAATTAGGTGTGCTGAGTGCTGACCTCGCTCCAACATATCGCTCTCATGCGCAGTATTGATTATCAAGTCTGGTCTATTATCCTTCTATTTTATAAAGCACTAACTTTGTGTGTCGGTTTGTATGTCTGTATGTG
>MU868460.1:140365-170493 GCA_036418205.1 Ostertagia ostertagi | reverse complement strand
TCCAACTTCGGGGTATGGCTTTTCTTATTATTTCGGGGACAACGCCGCCAAATACATGACCTTGGACTTCAAGTCTGTCGGGCAAACGCGTCCTAGAGTTCCATGGAGCCTCTGAATCATTGTCTTGCATTGAACACCAATGAAACTCTGCCTGCACCAGAGCAGCGATTGCAGGACTATCAGCGCGGAAACCAACGTCTAGGAGAAGAACAAGACAAGAGGAAAAGAGCGTTTGAAAATACACTTTCAAAGATAATATGACTTCCCTAAAGGCAGACGAATTCCGAAACATAGATATTTTGGGGTTAACAAACACGTTAGGCTTCAGAAGCTTGACAGTTTCACCCAAAGGTTGCCAAGTTTTAGCTGTTATAGTGTGGAATATAAGGGATCAGGGGTCGACCAGGGTGCGACTAAATGAGTATTGTTTTCAGCGGACCATGACTTCGGCGCAAACGCGACTTATTATAAAGGCGCGCTATTTCGTGAGAAGAGGCGTTTCAACTTATTTTCTGAAGAAGAATAAAGCTACTTGCAGGCATTTTCCGAACACTGTACAACTTTTTGTGCAGCGCGGTTTTTAGGCCTTCGGAGGCGACATTCTGTTTTAGAATGGCACGTGAAGGGACAAACACAGGGCTTGTGATAGTCTTGTATGTTATGTACGTGAAGACCACTTTTCAGTTCAGATTGAAGCGATGGTAGCGAACTTGCGGGCTTGCGACTTCTTTTTAGAGTTCCAGGCCAGCTTGATTTCTTTTAAACACGATGAATTTTCGAGCTTCTACCTTACGAAAGATGGCGATTTTCATAAGACCCTATACAAGTCGAAGAAATTGGTCCTGACATTTGAGATAAGGCACAGAAGTTCCCACACAAATGGACTCCATCGCAAGGCCGATCATCGAGTGCAAGAAGTCGTGCACACAAATTTGCGTGCTCTTTGAATTGGTAGGTACTGCGTGCATCGAATATAGAACCACCCGTGCAGATTCCATCTATCTATGTTTTTCCCTCGCAAATTTGCGTGATCGAAATTCGATGAACCCCTTTGTGATTGGATGTATCTTACAGGAAGAGGGCCAAAAATTTTTAACAGCCCACATTCCCAGCACGGGCATAGCTTGCTGCGATACAATTTTCGGCAGCAACATACTTTACTAGATCCCTAAATATCTCCCCGCATGAGAGGAAGATCAGATACTTCCTCAAGTTGCCTCACCTTCTCGACAGAATAGACCGTGGCTGCCAATTTATTGAACAAACAAACATCCGAGCGGAAATGTGTTTATGACAACGGCGGCCCGCTGCCGCGACACGTGGTCCCTAGATTCGAATCCCAGCAACCTAACGTCAGCTGATTGCCTGTTGCTGGCGGGGATAATTGCAACGCAGAACACATTTATGACGCGATTCTAAAAAAGTCGTAGCCTAAGGGTTAAGTAATTAACGTTTTGGACACTAATACACGAAATTCACGGAAGTGAGGTGAGGCGGCCGCTCTCACAAAACCGCCCACTCCCACGCGACCCAAAAGCCAAATGCGCGATGTCGTCATCGTGTTAAGTTGCTTTCCTTATTTGCCCCATTGCGGACGTTGCGAAGAGCGCCAGCATACGCACCGGCGCATGACGTGTACTTGGCGTCGGGATGCCGTGGGTGGTGTTTTTCTAGCGCAAAACTTTTCTTTTTTGATTATTTAATTCATTTCTGTTTCTGTAAGCCCAACGATTGGCGCCGCACAGTTGTGTGTGAAAGTGGTGGTAAGCCTCCAGGTGTATTCAATAGCGCGCAAAGATGGTATTCGATAAAGCAAGGGAAACGTTTAGCGTACTAGAACATCAAAAAATAGACAGAACGTAGAACTTTGAATTGAACGTTGAAGGAAAGGAGCAACTGAGAACCAAGTACGCTCATAAGCCAGTGTGCCAAATATCTTGACAGTTTCTGCACTGTCCGCGGCTTGGGTACCCGACAGATGGCTTGTCGCGCGGCAAGAAGGCAGAGGCAGCGCAGGGTCGACCCTGCCGTTGGTACTTTTTGGAAATTTTCCACGACTCCCCTCCTCCATGAGAAATTTGATACGACCCCCTCTCCCCACCCCGACCACCACCGTCACAAACATACCTGTTTCTACAGTACTTGATTGTGAGACCAGTCCACACAGCTCGACTCCGCTCACTACCTCCGAATGGCCATCGAGTGGGGGGGGGGGGTAGTTTCACATGTAATTCCGTGGGGGTGGAGCGAGTACGACCCTCCCCCACAATCTGAACCAAATACAAACCCCTTGCTGATACTTGCAGAACATAGGGTTGACCCTGAGTCAGCGGACGAGTCGCAGCGCGTGCTGTGCGATGCAGGACGTGCGATGGTGCATTCTATTTAATTTGACGCGAAATGACTACTGTACGCGCTGTGGCTCGTCCGCTGACTGCTTTCTTGCCGCGCGACTGCTCTTTTGCCAGGTACCCCCCCCCCAGCTTCCCCAACGGTGTCAAGCATGGATGGATGTAGGTTATACGGATGTAGCCTTACTCGTTTTTAGACGTTGTATTTACCATAGCTTATCAACGCTTATTTATAATGCTTAGCAACAGCTGGGGATTTGGAGACCCGAGTTACAGTAAAGGGCGCTCCTCGACCAGGCCATGTGACGTACAATCCGGAATCCATTCTTCGCAAAAGCCGTGGTAACTCTGCTTGCTTAATCCACTAATTCAGGCTCCACAAAAGTCCAAAAGGTGAAATTGCGCGACAAGATGGCATGTTAATCGATCCGTCGTTTGAGCGGCTCAGTTCTTTGCATCCGTGCGCAATTTTTGCAGATCAAAAGTGTTATCGACAAGGTGTCAATATACACTGAGAAAATTGCCATGTAACATCCAATTTATGTCCCAAGTATAGCTATCAATGAGGGCGCAGTTCATTCAGCCTCAGTCGCGTATCCAGGTCATTCAGCACTCACGCGCGTATCGACACAAATCATCACCTGCGATTAACTGGTTATATTTATTTATTTATTCAATACGCTGTGTAAGACAACGTTAGAAAGGAAAATACGCAATAAAACTATAACATCAACGAGAAGCTGAGGTAAATATAAACAAGTAAATCAGTGGAGAAGTGTTGCCGATTATGCCTTTTATGCCTTAGTTACGAGTTTTGCTATTGTGCGTCTGAAGGACGCCCGAGAGCTCGGGAAGCAATTGGATTTGCTATAACGTAAATATGCAAGACCTGCCCTAACCGTGAAAAAGGTACGCCTGATGGAAGTTTTCGGCCTGGGAAATGACAATTTGAGGTGACCACCCCTAGTGTTAGATGGAATAAGGCTGTAGAATTGTGAAATTTTAACCGCGGACTTGTCGCTGAGAAGATTGTGAACCATGCATAAATCGAAGAACAAACGTCTAGACTGAAGGGAAGGGAGATCATAAAATTTATTCCGTATTTCAGCCTTCGGTATTCTTGAATACAGGAAGCCACCGCGACGAACCAGCATTTTTCTAGTGTAATTATTTTGAACCTTCTCAATCAGTGCAATGTCTTTCTTTTTGTGCGGCGAGAAAACCACAGTCCCATTCTCAACAAGTGGGCGAACATAAGTTTTGTAAACTGGGACGAGAGTTTTGCTGTCCTTGGTTGTCAAAGCTTTGAAAATTTGATAGGTGCGGTGGCACGCTTTCTTGTAAATTTGCTTGAAGTGTGGAGAAAAGTCAAGCTTATTATTGTAACGGAACCCTAAGTCTTTAATCTCATCGACTGTCAAAATCTGTTGTCCATTTATGAAGTATGTGGACGGGCAGGGGGGGCCTAGGTGCATGTGAAAGGTTTTGGAGGAAGATAGAGGAATCTGCCAGTCTACAGACCACTGTACAAGACTACTGATGGAGGACTGCAAGGACTCAGCATCCTGTGGGGAATTGATCACTTTATAGAATTTCAGGTCATCAGCGTATTGCTTACAAACAACACCATACTGAGAGCTAATTGGAGCCAAATCCGCAGAATATATATTGAAAAGTATGGGGGATAACACCCCTCCTTGAGGCACTCCGCTGGTAGAATAGAATACTTTTGAATAGGAATTATTTATACGAACTTGATAGGTGCGTTGGCAGAGATATTCCTCGATCCACTTATATACTCTTATCATGGAATCCGAGCTTATAAATTTTGTACAGTAACTTTTGATGGCTGACTTTGTCAAAGCTTTGGCAAAGTCGAAATAACCACATCCACGCTTTTCTTATTATCTAAAGCCTCAGTCACGTCATTGAGAGACTCAAGCATATTTGTAATTACCGATCTCCCTGATACGAAACCATGTTGTGAGTCAGGATTGTGCAGTTCTTAGCAAGATGTTGAAGAATATGCTTTTTTAGCAACTTCTCAAACAGCCTGCAAAAAATGGATGTGATGCTGATGGGTCTGTAATCGAAATATCAGACGAGGGCATAGTTTTAAGATAGGAGTGATGTACGAGTGTTCCACAAGCTAGGAACTTGTGAGAACATAATGGACTGATTGAAAGGTACGATAAGGGAAGGCAATAGCATGAGCAATATTCTTGGACGAATTCGAAAGGAACTTGATCTGGAGTAACAGAAGAGGAACAGGGCCAATTTTTCAAGAGATTGTAGATATCATTCGCGTCAAAGTAGGGAAATGTCAACACTTGATTGGTTACATTGGGCGAGTATAGAGGAAGACAGTTGTTGTCCTGCTGAAACACTTTGTCAAATTCTGAGGCCAAGGCATTAGCCTTTTCAAGATCATTTACCAGGAGTCTACCATGCAGTTTCAAATGCGTAAGCAGTGATTTGCTACGAAGTCTTGACCTCATAAAATTGAAAAAGCGATGTTTATTCTTGGATTCAATAATCTTCTTTTCCACACTTCTATTGTATTTGATGAGTTTTTCAGAAAATTTGGCCGAAAAGGCTTTGTACTCAGTCCAGTCACCGGTCCGCCTAGCATACTGCAGAAGACAATCTCTGTGGTCCATCATGTTTTGTAGATAGACCGGGAGGTGATCTCTGGTGGGAAGGATATAACCACAAGGAACAAACAGATCTATGGTATGCTTCAGTATGGAGAGGAACATCATGTACTTTTCATCAACAGTGGAAACCGTTTCAAATGAGGGAATCCATTGAATATTAAATAAGTATCTGCTAATCACCGAGTAGTTGCACTTGGTGAAAAACCTCTTGAAAACAGGGGTACAGGGAATGCTACGTCCCGTAATCTTGAAAGAAACGCAAAAATGGTCGCTATGGCCGATTGGTGACTTTACTGAGACATCTCTTATAAGCTCTTCGTCGTTTGAAAACAGAAGATCCAACAAATTGTTACCCCTTGTGGGATGATCAACGTACTGCTTGAACCCATGGGTTGCGAAGGTGTCAAAAAGTGGATGAGAAATATCTCTGATATTGTTCCATTGCACCCAGTCGAACTCTGGAATATTGAAGTCACCTACCACAAGGACCGGTATTGATACCGCAGCTAGATCGCTAACTAATTTTCCTAGTTGTTCATTGATGGAGGGAGGGGACGATGGCGGCCTGTATATTGGTACGATTCTAATGCATGGGTCGGGAAGAGCGACGTCCACGGCTATTTCATACCCACTGGGTACAGACTCAGATATTACAGTAGAATAATTTAGGGTTTTTCTTATAAACATAGCAACTCCACCTCCGGCCCTCCGACTCCTATCGCAACGGACAATAGCATACTCCTCAATCCATTTACTAAGCATAGCCGGCACAAAATGATGGCTTTTCAGCCAAGTTTCAGTAAAAAAATACAAATCATATTTTGCAGCAGCAACGACATCAAGAAAAGCACATTTTCTGGGGAAAGACCTGATATTGGTATATAAGATAGAAACTGTAGAAAAGAAAGAGGACATGGAATGGCAATCATTTCCGAAGCGATCTACCCTACTCAGTTTTTTGCTAGAGAAGTTCTCATGGGCTGAATTTCGGAGCCTTTTGCAATTTTGCCTTTGTAGACTACAAATACTCGTTCTCCGTTGTGCTCGTCCCGGATGAGTTCGTAGGCGCGGTTGCGGAGATCACGATCGATGGCTCTCTGCTCGGGGGTCATTGATTTCCTTATAAACACACTAGAAAATTCGGAAGAAGAACTCAATCGTTTTGCTTTAGAAAGAGTTTCAAACATGAACTTCCTTGAACTAAAAACACACTTGATCAGTCTGGGCTTTTGGCCAACTTTACCCATTCGGAACACTTCAAATGGTGGACGCGTCTCAATGTCAAGGACGTCGAGGATATCGGAAACACACCTCTCGGTATGCTGCTGTCGAAGTGAAGCAGATAGACCAGCTTCGGCCTCAGGGACGCCATGAATAACGACTGAGCGCTCTCCCTTCTCAGCATGAATAGCATCCATGGGCAGCGATAATAATTTTGCGAGTAGTTGTTCCAGTAGCGGAAGTGCTTCTGGTGCTTTATTTGTCAGAATCTGCTGAATATTACTCAATAATTCGGCAGCATCGTCGTCAAGGATAGCAGTCGACTGAATATTAGCCAGAACAGGAGACATAGGCTTCCTCTTTTTCGGGGCATTCCATAGAGGGGTAGCGAGCTGGGGGGTCGACTGAGGCATTGTTCACGGAAGTCGTAAGTTTCCTCTCTATCTGTTTTTCTTTAATCTTGTGACTCAACGAGATACTCTTCTACACGCTGCTTTGATCATGAATGGGAAAGGGGTCTGAGTGGCATCACCACCGTGGTGAATCCACGATTTGCTTTGTAATCACAATTGCTGTAAAGAATTCTTCGTGTTGTTCCTGAACTTGCAGTCATCAGAGCATAAAGGCGGATCTGCCTTGGAAATCACTAGTAGCTCCTACCACACTAGAAAAAATTATCTGCTGAGGACTCCGCTACTCACCATCAGTTTATTGATATTTGATGTCTCAAGATGTACAGCGCAATAACACTTGTCTTATAGCAGCAAGGGAGTCGCACCCAGACCTCCGCGAGAGGGGGGGGGGAACCGCGAAAATTTGGAAAATATGCGAACGCGACGGTTAACCCTGGTTCGGTAGCCGTGTCATCGCGAGCGGTCACTATCGCGGTGTCGCATCGCGGCGATCTTTCGATGAGCGCAGGATTTTTATAACAGATTTAACGGGTGGCACTGAATCTTTGGCAGTTGATGTGAGACGTGGATATTGAAATCCAGCGCAATGTGGCTCGGGGGGGGGGTGGGGCAGTCGCCGCGCGCGGCTCAGCGATGTTGTGTAACTCGAACATTCCGGCTTCTCACAGAACAATCCAGCTTCTCACGCATGTTAAGTGACTGCCCTCACCCCCAACCCCTGAATTGGCTACATTCCGCCTGGCTTACGAATTTCCTGTTGCCGCAACGCGCGCGGCGACTGCCCCCCCCCGAGCCACATTGCGCCTTGAAATCCAAGTTACTTGTTCTGGCTCTTTTATAGATAAGTTCGTGATCGAGTTTGTTCTCGAGGTTCGTGTTCGCAATATTGAGAGAGGCAAACAGAGAAAAGTTTGAGGTAATCAAAACTATTCACGCACTGACTGATTGAAGTTAAATGTGGGACGGACCTGCTTGGCGTCCCTGCAACATTCGAATTTGAATGAGGCACTTACCAGGAACGGATGGTTGGTCGAAGTGGCCTTATGTAAAGAGACCTACACCGATGGATATGTTTTTGGACGCTGATCTCGAATCCGCCTTCCAAATCTGCCAAACGATTTTCCGAACGGAGTTATGAAGAAAAGTAGTGCAGCGGTAGTAGTCCGGGTTCACGTGCGAGACGTGGCAGGATCGATTCCCTGGCGGGTTCTCTTTTTGCCTTCGCTGCAAAATGACTGAAAAAGGCTCCCAACTACCTTACTCGATTAGTGGTTGCCTGCAGTTACCCGTGCAAAGACTTTGCAAGGAGTTTCTAATCAGTTTGGGCGGTACTTACTAAACACTGCACATGGAGCCCACAGAACACTTGGCACACGTTTTTGCAGCAAACAAGTGTGATATTCGTGCTACGGAGATTAAAATACCTCTAGGGACAACTTGTAGTCAATTTGAGATTTCGACTTTTCGAATTAAGCTGAGTGGGTATCTATGCATTCATCCATCAGACTATCATGGAAGCCTATACAGCCTTGAGACGATATAATTTTTTTGTGGTTTCTGATGAGTGTAAAGCAGTGTCTGGTTTCCTATTTGCGTCATTTCAACACCCACATTTTATTATTTTCACATTTATAGGTTCGCCGTCGTCTGAAATAGGTCAACCCTGGAACTACCGGCTATGGATATGTAGCATCAATGAGTGACTCGCCAACTTTTTTTTGAAGTTATTTCAAAAGTCTCAAATTTTTCCAGAACTTGGCCCCTAGGAGATATTGGACTACTTGAACACAGATCTCACATACGTTCACTCAAAAACTGCTGAAGCGCGCTCTCCGCATACTGGCGCGCCTTAAAGCGAGGGATCACGATAAGTTTGGACTGGGTTCATAGTGGAAGTGGAGATGGTGAATAATGCCCCAGTGGCGAAAAGCAAAGAAATCCGTCGAGAAGGCGCAAAATTGGACCCCTTTCTTTGCCCATTGATCTCCGATAATGGATGAGCTAGCAACTAATTAGGAGGTCGTTTGCACATGTTATGCTGATATCCCCTATATTTCAGCAAGCGTCATGCTTTGATTGATCACGCATCCCATGAAAAGTTATAGGATACACTCTGGAAATGGAATATCACGTCACATTGGCAATCGAAGGGCGCTGCTGCTGGGGGGGGCGGAGCTCAGACCATGGCGGGGCTCAGAAAGGAATGGCAAGCCTTGTAGGCTGCAACTAGCGCACCATTGACCACAAAAACGCAACATTTCGTTTCCTTGGGCCTCTGACTACTGCTTCCAAGATGTTACGTATATATCCCACATTGCGCCGGTGCAATTGCGTACCGCAAGCGATTACAGTACACCCACGCCTAGTTCTATTGGTGTTGACATTGTAACTGATGATCACAGGCGGGGCTCGTGATGGAAGGGAATGGGAAGACTAATCAATTCATATCTAGCACAGCTCCAAATATTGTACTGAGTTGAGTCATGCATTTCTGCTTTCAGATAGGTGACGGGTACCGAGTGATGCTTCACATATTGTTGGAACACCATGTCATTTACTTCTTAACATGCAATATAGGGTGATGTGCTAGCGTATTTATAATGCTCCGCACTAGTACAATCATTGATGCCGTCATGCATTGTAACAGTGCAGTGAGGGACTTGAGGGGACGAAGGTTATTTGGCGCCTGAGGGAAGAGAAAGTTCTAATTCGTGAGATAGTTCTCATCATGAACTGCTTAGTAGTTGCGCCTCGCGGCCACCTTGTTTTCGAGTTGTTAGTTGATTTATTAGTACTTGCAGATATTTCCATAGAAATCTGATACGGAGGTATCCTTGTGAGGATGACTTGTGCTGAAAGTAAGAGCGCATACTTGTAGATGATAGGTCATGGGATATGTTCATTCTTTCTGTAAGAGATGTCGTAAAATGTAATTCAGTTCCACTGGAGATAATTCGCTTACAGAAACGTTTGCGTTACTGTTGCGAATCAATTTCTTGAGGCGCTAGTGTACTCAAAAGGGGCATGCCCACGCTGACTGAGTCTTGGAGAAGAGGGTGAACTTTGAGGGTAATGAAAATTGCTTACACTTCCTCCTAGACTCAAGGCCTAGTACTAGGGGGACGAGCAGGGGGTGGGGAGGAGCATGATGGCTTGGCGCTTTTATTCACCAACCTTGTGTTGGATTTTACAGCTTCTGCGTTGGAAGATAATAGCAGTTCTTTACGTAAGCTGTGAGCAAAAGCTTAACTATTGCGCTATCAATGGGAAAATTGTTCTTCACGATTCCAATCATTTTGCATTAAATGTTATGTTCAGTGCGCTTCCTGCTTTTGGTGGATAGGAGATAGGAATTTTTTGATCTGATGTCCACTACCACAAATATTCACTGCTGACATCTTGAAGATATATGCGAAAAACTGCTAGGCCAGATATAAGTCATCTAGTCTTATTATTTCCTCTCATCACAAGTCTACCCGTAGTTATTCAATCGAAAACAGGGTGCCAACGATAGCGGAACTAGCCGTGAGAGTACTGTAATCGCCTGCTGTACGCAATCGCACGGGCGCAGGGTGGGATAAATACGTAAAATCCTGTTTCCAATGGTGCTTGTACTTCCACGCTGCATACGCATTTTATCGTAATCTCTCGCTTTAACCTTATGTAGTGGCATGCAAGTTAGGAAAAATTTCGAAGTTATCGACCTCAGACTCATTCAAAAGCAAGTAGGGCTGACCAATGATTAAGGACTCATGTTTCACTACTGCCAAACAGTCAGTCACAAAAATGCAAAATGGAAAACAAGCGACGGATCCGAACCACTGATCCCGAAATCCCAAGCCCACCACCTTATCCCACGTAGCATCAAGAAAACTCACTGCTTCCTTCACAAGCCGCTGCTGCTGAGGCCTCATTTCTCACTGTGTTAAACTGTGTGAGGGAACAAAAAACCTCCGTGACTCCGTTCAGCGAATCGTTTGGCAGATTTGGGAAGAAGATTCGAGATCAGCGTCTGAAACCACATACCATGATACTTGTCTCATTTCATATGGCCACTTCGACCCTTCATCCTTCCCTAGTTAACTCGTCCACTGCAGTTGCGGCGTCGCGGCCACAACACTAGCGCAGTGATCCGAACGATTCCGTAGACAAATAACCCTGCGCTGTCGCCAATGTGTTAAGATAATGAAATGGATGGAAAGAATCTTTCTCAACTAAGGGCTCTTCGCAAATGTACAAAATGTGCCGTTATCGCGGCTCAAAGCGGCGTGGCAAGGAAAGAGGACTTGTCACCTGGGTGCGAGTAGCTGCAGCCGTCACTCGCCAACCTGCAATGTACGCAACAGAGTATCCCCGCTCCCTTCCTCCCCCCGTACCTTGTTCCCCTCGTCTGCTTTCTCTCCCCGGCTCGCAATGTCTCTGAGTCTAGCATTGTTCACTGCATAAGAGAGAAGTACTTTCAGTGTCTTCACTGGTTCCTTTTCTTTTATTTTCCTCAGATCTCTCTCGCTTATAGTTTCAATTTCAAGCAGAAGGACCACAACAAACTCTTCCTGTCTTGTGGACTCTGCCTTTAAAGTCATTTGGGCCATTTGTGGAAGTCACAATGTTTTAGATAGCAACTGGATCGTTTCGGAAACCGCCTACTGTTGAGCCTCATTTTAGCTGTTTTCAAAATATTTCTTTACAGCTTCTCGTACAATGAGTTTAGCGAAGCAATAGCTATAAATACTGCCTTTAGGAATAGACCATGATCGTCCCTCCATCAATCTCGGGATAGTTATGGTGAGTTTCTTCAGCCTTCGAGTTTGATACAGACTTTTCAACCCGAGTACTTTTTTCATGTAATTTCAAAGGTATTCAAATGATTGTGTCTTACACACTTATGTTAGACTTTCTTCGCAGGCGCCGAGGAAGGCGTATCAATTTCGGAGGCAGAACTACAAACTCGAATACTGCTTTCAAGTAACAAGAACTACTGGCTCCGAATTTAAAAACATATTCATGCGCTTCAGTGTGAGGTTTTCTGGTGGATCAATCCAAACGGATACGATGGGCGGAAGCGAGCGATTAGATGGCGAGTGTTAATGCTATGTGCTCCCCTGGTTTCCCTGAATTGATGCCGAATGTCGTATCGATCTTTCACTATTTCTGCTTTTCTTCCTTACCTAATACATCCCTTGTACTAAAACTAACTCTCACAGTGTGGCATGCACTATATCTATGCTTGAATGCTCTGCCTAACAATCTAGGCTTAAGCGGACAGAACAATAAGTAAATCTAGTGGATGCCTATATTTTGGGTTTTATTGGTAGAGATTTGAAAAGAAAAGTTTTATTTGAGATAATTTGAAAGTAGTAGGAAAAGTTGTAGCCATGACGTTGTAGAACCATCATCCTTCTATTATACAAACCGCTAACTTGGTGTTTCGGGAATGTACGTGTGTCTGTATGTATATCAGTAGGTATTTTCACAGGCTTGAGACCCATCGTTCACGATAAGAACAAAAAACCATTGCACTTGTATCGGTAAAAAATTTGAAAAACCGGAAGGGCTCCACGCGCTCAACTCGCGTACCGCCGGATATCTATCACAAATGCTAGCGACGGTAATGCTTTCAGTTGGTTTTTGTGCTACGTCAATTGAAACTTTTTCTGGCCTTTTGTCTTATTGCATTGATGTCTCACACTTCTACTGCATCCTACTCTATCAATCGATTTTTCCCTACTTCCAAAATCGCACACTTTGACCCGATTCCTTCATTGCATCGCCTGATACGTAGCCGCCCCAAGGCGGACTTCTTTCCATGCCCCGCCTTTGGCTCCACACCACTTACCTTCGACTGCCCATAGAGTGTGTTTTTTGTAAGTTTATCTCTCTTCGGAAGCGGAATATTTGTTCGTGAAATTTTGTATAGTCTCTAGTGATCATAACTGACATATGCATGTTGAGAAAAAAAACAAGATTTCTCCATGAAGAACCATTTAAGCATGGATGTCCATCTGTTTTCTGCAAAATGAAGTGGTAAGGAGCTTATGAAATAAAGAAACCGCTGACAAAACTGTGGAGTTTGCAGGACGTGTATGTTTTGTGTTTTTCAATGACATGATTATGATAAGACCTCCAACGGCTATATAAACACCTACAGCGCACGTTAGTCCACATGGAGGGCAGTGGAGCGAGGGGAAGGGTGAGGGGAGGTGGGTGAATACTTACGCGGCCACCATTAGATTTCAAGTCCAATCAAGTGTCGAGATCATTCTAACATAATCTCGATTGTGCTAAGCCTTCTACCGTACAAAGTACCTTTTTTGTCCATACGTATTTCTTCCAGGAAGAGTTGGTGTCACAAGTCAAATGTAGAACAGAGAAGGCGTAATCGTTGTACAGCGAAAGAACGTTCCCACGGTTGCCGGGGAATCAGCTTGGTTATAACGAAAGATCAAAAGAGTAGGGGTTTGACGTTGATCAATCCTTTTTTGTGGTGCGCTACGCATTTGACTTCCATTCGAAACTGCAACGGGATTTGATCGCAACACAGCTTATATGTACAATGTATTGCCGGGACATCTGCAGTACAACTCACTGTTTTTCCCTCCCAGACGAGTTTGGCAGCAATCAACAACACAGACAACCAAAGGATGGGAGGTTCAGTTGGGCAAGGAGCGTGATATGCGTCGCTAATTGTACCTACAAAAGTTTGGCACCGAATTTGCATTGGGAAAGTGAACTAACAAAATCGGCTTACAATTCTATGTTAGAGAACTTCATTTCTAAGCGAGTGGGGGTGACCATATGTGAAAAACCGAGAATTGGAAGATAAAGAGGGTTACTAAGCGCGCGACGGTCCGTTGGACGAGATTTATAATACGCGAAAATCCAGCCTTCCATTCTCAGGATCGTTTAGTAGAACTAGCATGCTGACGTCATCTCTCGTTTGGGCTTTTTAGTCCGATTTATTATTTCTTTCCATTACGTCGATTACTATTCGTAGCAATCGAAAGTTTTCAGGTTCACCGTAGCTAAGCGTAGAGATATGGCAGACTTATGTTTGCATTATTGAATCGACTAAAGATGCACTCATTTGGCGAATGCATGCTTGGATTGTTCACAGACCTCATTGTTTGACAAAATTCATCCAGAGAAGTACCTATTCTCTCAATTAAGGTGTCTGGTGGGTCGCTGGCCTATTCCTTGAGAGGCGCCACGGATGCGGCTTCTATCTTATGGAGACGTTTGAACGCATGCTTGTTGACATCTGGGCACCAGTTTGGTACCGTAGTGTATCACGTTCTGAATCCGGCGACGCGATGTCCATACTGTGACTCTCCTGGTATTCTTTTTCAACATGCAGGCTTCCTCTCAAGTAATTCTGTAGACCACACTCAAGTAAACGATGTGTGGACGACGGGTTTCACATAATATGCTAATCGGGAGAAACGTGAGTTTTGGAACTCCTACTCCAATGTGACTTGACTTATGGTTAGCTCCAAGTCTATGTACACTGCTAGTCCGGATTAAAAGCACTACAAACCTCACTTTTTCTCATAACGAGAACTAATTTAAAGGAGGAATTCACGATTAGAATGAAGGTCGAAGAAATGGAAACTGACCTAGTTGAGAGACCCACGGACCTCCTGAGGGTACGAACTGACGTGCAATTTGTATGGAAAGATTCGACCTCGGCGACCTATCATGCCTCAAAGCTGGTGGGTCCGGCGATCTCCGCCCACCGATCATCTGATCACTCGCCGTAGTTCAATACCTGGCGAGTGATTAGATAGCTGAGAGAGCATAGTGTTGAAGAGGGCACAGCGATGAGAGTCGCATCCAATGCTCGAATCAACGGGCAAGGAAGGGGTACCATTTCTCGGGTTCTGGGCCGTTTCTCATGGTTCTTCCTTGTTTCGTGTACCACTCACCATCCCTAAGTTAATTTGAAATGGGTTGCTTTTTCATCGTGAATCCGTCCTTTAAGTATTCACCAATAGGAGATTGAGGTTCTTTGACGGAAATTGTCGAACGTCGTTTAGCTCACTTGGGTTTTCGAGTTTTTCGTCCCCAAGAGGTTGTAGAGTTAGTAAGAAAAGGAGACACTGGTGAGGGAAATGCAGTGAGTAGACCATGAATCAGAATTTAGTAGGCCAATTCGTGAACTTCTTGCGAGGTCGTTTGCGACATATTGCTGAACGTCACCATGGAGCAAAATTGTTCCACATTTCTTGGATGAGTATCTTTTCGCTTTCACTGCATTTCATCTGCAGCATGCTGTAGAGACTTTCGTGGTATTAGCTCAGACGATTACAATCGCTGTAGTGGATAAGTCTTAAAATGGTCAGATGACCACAATCTTGTTCTTTTGTTTTTGGAGAACTCTCAGAAGCTTAATCTTATCCGTGACCGTGCTATCGAGAAGATCGCTGCTTCATGTCGTAGAGAGTCCACGTTATTTTGTGGAACGATCGTTAGCGATACTATGGAAAAGCGGCTTTCCTGCTGCCCAGTGGGTACGATTCTTCCAGGCAACTGTAGGACAAGTAAAAAAGCAGAAATCTCGTAGTCTCTAAAAATGTCGTCGCCGCTCCCCAACAAGTTCTTTGAAGGAAGTTATTATTGCTGAAAGCTCAAAAACTCGCATGTGCTGCTCAAAAACCTATGGGAGCAAAATGTTCGAACGTGTGATTTTCTCGGAAAATAGAATTTGAAAAACGGTTCGGAACCTTTCAGAAAGAGCAAATTCTGCACTTCCACCCCATGGTAGGGGTCTCCCTACGACGTCTTAATCTGACGGACTTTTCGAACTCGTTGTGAGCTTTTGGGCCTTCAGCTTGACTCCGAAAATCATCCTACAGATTTTTGCTCTGATTCAAGTGTGGGGACTGCGATGGCATGGCAGTGGAGGAACATTGTTGTTGCGGAACCATTGCGAAAGCGGCTTTGATTTTGCGCTTGGGGTCGGAAAATGAAACACTACGGGCGACACTGCGAGCATGCGGCCAGATAGCAGTCATCCATATGTTGAGGCGCGTTTTGGAATCCATTTCAGCCTCGGTCCGATGAAGGTGATCAACCTCTATGCCACAGAAGCTGCCATGCAGTATCACCGCACCCCCTGCATTCGTCACGTCAGCACATGGAACCTCGGATGATATCTGGTACCAACGGGAAGTCGCAAAAACTTGACTTCTTTCGTGCTAAACAGCAAATACTTCGATTCGTTGCTCTAGATGGCTTTTGTCACTCCTTAATAGTCCGTTTCTTGTGGGCATGAGCCTAATTGAATGCGCTCTGCCACTCTTGAGGGGGAATCAGCGGCTTCTTACTGAGCTACGTCAGAAGTACCCAGCATCTCTCAGACATCGCACGTTGTCTTCGGACGGATTTAGACCGTCTGGCGTTGAGAATCCGCGGTGCATTTCGGGTGCAGCGTGATGCGAGCCACTCCTTACAAGTCGCACAATGATTCTATTGGCGAGAGTTTCAAAAATCTGCTGGGATGTTAAGCCTTCGTAGAACCTCCGAAAGATGGCGTCACCACTGGTCCTGCCACAAGCTATGAATTCCCTAATTCTTGGAATGTTCTGAGTACTGTGTAGGCATATGAAACTGACACAAAACATAAAAAACACACGTGCTCTCAACATGGAAACTCATCGTTTATCAACAATGAAATTGGGCCCGCGGACAATACTCGAAAATGAAGCTCCATTTTCCCTTAAAAGGAGGCTATCGCACCGATACACTGCTGTAATATGTCTACCTGTGTTTGTCAACTGCTGTCGAAGTTTTACTGCGAAAGCTTGAGTTTTGAGGAAATTACGTCTAAAGAAGTGAAAACGAATACTTCACTGCACGGTACTGTATATGAACTCACCGTGGAGTAAAGTTCACTTATTGAGTTTGTTGTTCATTCGCTGCAAATAAAGGATTCCTGAATCGACTTCGGTTATCCACAACAGGAATAGCAATATTTTTTGTTATCTTTATATATGAGCTAGCAGCTTTGAATGTAAAACTTTTGGCTCTAAGATTGGTTCTGGGCCTAGCTATAAGGATTTTTAGTCTGACCACCCCTTGTGTGAGTGTGTGGTGGTGTAGAAGTAGAAGGGGCCAAATTCATTGGATTGAAACAGAAGCTTAGACCATGCAGACATCAGATAATATGCGCCGTGACTCGAAAGTTGAGAGATCAAAATATTTATTTCTAATCGAAGCTTTGGGAATTCTGGAATAAAAGAGGGACCTACAGCGCAAAATGTTTTGCGTGTGGATCTGTTTTGCACCGTTTCCTATGCCCAAACATATTTTTTCTTGAAGGGATTAAACACAGTAGCATCAGCTTCAACTAAAGGCCACATATGCATATAGTAGGCTCGAAGAAGAACAGACACTTTGTGTAAGATAACCCTTTAAACATATGATACGTACACAACATGGCTAATTTACAACGATTTCTGGCATGCTTTGACAGCTTCGGCTTTGAGAACGTATTACTATAGTAGAAACCAAGATCTCTGACAGAGTAGACCGAAGAGAAACATGATGATGAAACAACCTTCGCTGAGTTCATCGCCTCTAGAACTCTAGCACTTTCAGGGAACGGACTGGTCATACGTTCAGTTTAGCAAGGGAAAGTAGATTGTGATGGTTCTTATCAATAACGAAATCGCTGCATATGAGTCGAGATATGCACATTACGTTTTTGGACTGAGGCTGTTTCCTTACTTTTTCCTTTACTGCTGCACCGCTTGGCAGCTCTACTTTCATGTCTAACGGGAGACCAATCTATCGTACTCCCTGTTCTAAGGCGTGCAATCTTTACAGGTTGACAGCTGATGAAAGCTCGAAATAACCACGAAAGCAACTGATCTCCTCAGCCTATGGCGGTGACTCATTTGAATCAGATTTTTATTCTCTTAGTAGGCTGGTGTCTGAGCGCGCGAATAATGTTGGTAAGCAATTAAAATGTTCAAATAGGGCCCTTGCGATTCGTGCGATCCGCGTGAATCGCGCGACGAATTGCGGACCCTGACACCAGCCTAAGTGCGATTACCGAACACCGTTTGATCAGGAGAAATGGAGATATACTAGAGAAATCGAAGGATAAGTCGACTTGAAATGATTAACAGTAGGAATTCCAATTTTTATTATTAGCATAGTAGAGAATTGCATGGATGATCAGTATTTAAGTAAGGTCACCCTCTTCGGCTAATGGTGTTATTGTATCTCTTCATTGAGAGTTGCTATGTGGTAGCCCTTCACTGTTTTTATTTTCAATTGCCTCTTTCATCCATTACACAGCCCTAAGACGATTCCACTTGCTTCAAAGTGTACTCGCCTTTGGTTCATTTTCTTCTTCATAACTGACAGGAGATCTCCCTCTACATTCTGTTTAGATCGTAGTTTAATCCCCTTTAATGCCTTTTGTTGAATCAATGTGATCGAGTGATTGTAGTAGCTCACCTACGGGCGCATCAATTAAATAAATAATTAAACAACTAAATAAATAAACTAATAATAAATAGACTGTAATAAATAAATGAATAGTCAATTAAATAATTAAATAAATAAATAAGTGGATAAATAAATTTAATTTTTGTTGTCATTTCGCTCTACTAGTTCACAAGGTGAATACTACTAGAGCATGGGTGCAAGTTAAAGATAATGCTTAGTGCTTCACCGGAGCTTGAAAGCAGAATCAACCATTCCGGACAGTTTGCTGATTAAGAAGATATGGAATTAGGTTTCGACAAAGGTGACGCTTCCTACAGATCACTCAAGGCTCTTCGAATGACTTTTGGACGGAGACTTTAAAATTTTATAACATGTATTGGAATTTACCCTTCTACACTAAATCATGGAAATCCTTCTATGAGCATATAAGTGGGCACCTTAAAGGAATCTTCCACGGAAAATGGACCAGTGGGCGGGACCGGAAGTTTTGGTGACGAAATGCATGGTAGGTACGGATTCACGTGTCGAACGCACGAACGTGAACAGGATTCACTTCAAACCTTCCTATGAACGTGGATCCGTAACCATGCATTTCGTCGCAAAACCACTTCCGGTCCCGCCCACTGGTCCATGGTCCGTAGAAGATTCCTTTGAGCCAAATTTTCCTGCTGCAATTCTATCCTCATATAACATTTGAACGTTTTCCGCATGAGATGAAAAGAACCTTCTGCGACGCGTAATGCCTTTGTTGGCGTCTTCAATGCTTATGAGAAAGCCGGGTTGAGTTGTAATTATTCGGAAATTTCGTTGTCGCCGTTTCAGTACGACGTAATTGTATTCCGCTACATACGACGTTGAAGAGCCTTCTGCTCGTGGGAATTGTGAGGATGCACATTCACTAATTCACCTCGGATGTCGTTAACTAATACAAAGCTGATTGCGATTGGATTGACATTTTCAGAATAATGGGACGACGATTTGACTTATTTTCTGCAGAACCTCTTGAGTGAATTGCGATTACCGTAAGATTACCACAGATGAGATTCCAGCTTTCGTCGTCACTTTCTGAATGCCATTCTTACTCGACAGTTACCCCTTCCTTCTAATTTCATTAGTATTCTGTTCGAGGTGTTTTCGTCATCGCTTCGTGTCGCGTGAGCCGCTCTCACGGGAAAACGAACTTGTGTTAAGCATAGCACATTAATGAAATGTTATGTACAAATTGCTCGTCCAGTGGCTGTTCACATGTGCATCTTCAGGGACCAGCCGCATATGAAATGAAGCCTCCCTCTCTTCAATGTGCTTGCCAAAGTCGTCTGCTCTTTACTAAATTTAATTTGGAGATATAACTATACGTCTGAAAAGAAGTCGAACACCAAAATTGAAAGCACAACATAGGATAAGTAAAAGCATATTAGTATTGATCAACATTTTCTTCATCAGTATCGACAACTTCTTTCCAGCTGTCTGTTACGTTCTTTTTTCAATGCTTCTGCGCCAAAGATCTGCATTGAAAATTGAGATCGATGTGATCGTTTCTGAGCTGGAACATCACTGCTGGTCCATCCATAGACAGTTTGGTGCTCTCTCCGTGAAATCATTGTATCACTCGTTCAAACAGCTTTTGCGTTGCTGTTACATCGACTGAAATTGAAAAATGGCTGGCTAATGCGACTAGCTCCTTTTGGAGAGTCAGGGACGACCCCTTTTGATGACTGACCTTGGCACATCCCGGTCGTGCTAACCAAGCAGTACTCTCCGAGTACTACCGGTCTTCTCGTGGTTTTCAAAAACCTGAACATCGCTTAAAGGTTGAGAGATACACATTATCCCACCAAACGCTTCCTCCGCTCCACCGTTTCTGATGGACAGTCAGCAACGCACGAAAAGTATCTGGAACGTGAAAGAAAGCTCGCCTAGTTTCCATCACAAAGTGTAATGGAACGCTACACACAGTCAATACATAGGTGGAAATGGTGTTATTTCGATGTCCTTATGCAATTATAATACAATTCTACGCTATATCGCCTTGGCTACAAAATAATCATATTCAACCTGGGTGTGGGTACATCACGGGTTTCTTGCCATATGCGGGTTAGTCCAGAACACCACTCACACTGAGTTTGGCTTTAACCTGGAATAGTACGCAATTCTGCAAATTATTGGTCCTGCCAAAGTTGCCAATGGCACCTTCCAAACGTTTTCGCGGAAGTGAAAAAGTTTGGAAGCAAAACCAACACGAACACCTAGGTACCTATTTCGGGCAGAAAGACCATTTCTATGCTGGTGTTCAGGCCAGATTATGGCCTTATAATCCTGAGAAATGTTCTTGCAACGGCACGGCGACCAACAGCCCATCCTGTGTTGCGAAAGGTAGCGATTACCTGCTATTGCAAATGATCGTGATCGACCTCCCCCTCTTTTTCGGGCAGCAGCGGCGGCTATGGTTAATACCGCTTGAAGCAGTGTTGTGAGCAAAGCCTTATTCTTGGACAGCACTCGCAGCACATCTTCAAGACACCTTAATGTGGTCTCTGAGACTTCTGTAATGGAGAACACCGCTACATTCCACATTAACTTTTCGAGGATTGGTACTCCCTCTTTTCAGTTCAATCAACCTCTTGCACTGCATGGCCACTTCCATTTGATTTCAGATTGAAGTAGCCCGCATGGTCTGTTGGGCCCAGTCTGTTGTGCATGACTAGAGAACCCTTGGCATCGTAGTCCCACAGTATCATACAATTCCATCGAGTTGCTAATTACTTATCCTATTTTAATCACCTTGACCGTAAATTTTGCGCACCAGTGTGTCCGATTGAATAGAAATGCTGAACTATGAGTCCAATAAAAGTTATTTCAACACTGCCTGATTATGGCACGAATAAGAGTTCAATCGTAAGGAACCCTTCGTCGTTATCAAGTTATTTATTTTGTCGGCGGTATTCGAAAATTCAGAAACATGCTGAAAAAGGGTGATCGATCAAAACAAATGCGTTATTTTCCGCAATCTACATGTATACATTACCGTCATTATTCCACACACTAATGTCTTTGCAACGATATTATTCGTTCTCGAAAAGAAGATTTAAGTAATACAGCGGCTGGAAGCTCAATCGATGCTCGCAGTGGGTTACAAGGCTTCTGTCAACCGAAGGGTGAGAGCGTAGCTGGGAAGCACACACTTTGGGGCTTACTGGGGCTAAGGCTTTCAAAGAAGATAAAGAAAGAAGAGATGCTGTGAGAGTGTGCATTTATGAGAGCTCCCAGACATCACTACAAAACGGTGAACCACCAAGCCTCACGGTTGACAGAAGTTCTGAGACCCTCGTAGTGCGGATGCGGCCGTGATTCAGCTAATTTGTGTAACAAAGAAGTCTGTAGGAGGGACGCGTACAGATGAAATAACAGAGATTACTACTTTACAGATCAATACAATTAATTCTTTATTGAATCCTTCTTCTTGGTGGCGGTGTCCCCGTTCCTTCCAAGGGTGCCACTGAAACTGCTCACGACCTTTGTGGGCTGAGCCGACCACGGAACATTCGAATGCAGGCGACAGGCCTCGTGCAAGGCCACGCTACGCACACCCCACGTCACCTCACTAAATGTTAATGTCGCTCCCATATGAATGTCGCAGATAAATGCTACGCGGTCCGCGGGAGCCGACGCGCACTCGCAAAGCCCGCGAGTGTGAAAAGTATGCGAGGGTCTCCGTGTGCAAGGACGGCATCGGGGCACTAGGCTAGTCTAAACGCGATGCAAACGTATCGAGAGAACTGCCGCGTGCAACATTTAAATGTTGGCACGCTGACGGGCCGCCTCCAAGCGAGCTGGAGAAGTCGCTTAGACGCGCCGACGAATAGACTCTCTGTGCCGTGCAGAAACGGTGTGCCTGCTGCCAAGTTCGAGGACATTGGCCGCGGGCTTCAAGCCGCTCCTGTGGGCGGTCCCAAACCACCGCCATGGCGTCCGGATATTGTCTCTGAACGCTTTCGTGACATCGCATAGTCCAACGTGGAGCGCTTCGACGACCGATTCAAACGAAATCCATTGTCGCCTCATTAACATCGAAACTACCACTTTCTTCTCAGCAACGCTCCACGCAGACCGGAATGCTCCGACATCAAGTCCAAGATAAGTTCTGTCGCGATCAAGTCCGCAACTTCTATCTCTATGTTGTGGATTTTGTGCATTGTTAAATGAAGATGCTCTGCTGTAATGTTGTCCCGTATAATAAGCGCTTGTGATATTTCCTTAGCTGCTTTTTGTGCTCGTCATATAGGATATAAGTGTGATTTAAGCAAGTGTTGCTGAACGCACCGAAGAACAAGTTTCTGGAATCTGCTTTAATGCGAGAAGCCATGCTGAGGATTCCGTCACAGAAGCTAAATGTCGCAGGTGAACCTAAATGGCACGTCTTGGCACTACGAAAGACGTTTACAGCTAGTCACGGTGTTTTTGATATGGGTTACGTAACTCAGATGGCGAGCGAATTCTCAGATACTCGCAACTCGCACAACCTCGCCATTGTGAACAAACGAAGTTCCGAAACGCGGACTCACCTCCTCATCACCTTCTCCTAGCGGTAAAACGAAAACAACAAATTGATTTCGTACTTGTCAGGCGCCGCGACCAAGATCGTAACAGACGTGCGAAAACGTGCCTTATGAAACGGTCCCGCCATCGCAACACCGACCACTAATTTGTCGCGCTAAAGATCCGGCCGTCGAAACCGAAGACTCACCGAAAGGTGTGGCCAGCGAGAATTCAAGTGTGGTGGCGACTTCAGGAAAAAGAACGCGAACCGTCCTTCCCGCAGTCAATTACCCCGTAAGCGACTGTCGACGCAACGTCTGGAAAGGTTGCTCGCGCGCCAAGAAATAATTCGGCATAGCTCGATCACGGCTCCGGATGCGGCCGGGCGGCGAGAATTGACAAGCAAACGCTGGCTGTTGGACGTCGACCAGGTCAGAGAGAAACTGTCGCGAAAAGCGAAGCGGTCCACCCGACGCATTCTTCACGAAAAAGACAGCTGAGACTGGCGGAGCTAGTCAGATAGGCAAGAAAGAGCAAAGACGGCCTGCTGGTCCGCGAAAGCAGCTCATTTTGCTGATATCAGCTAAGAACATCGAGTCTACGCGACTGGAGAGCGTACTTCTTCGACTTTGCAAAGCCCCGCCATCGCAAACCGATGGATATAAAAAATTCTTTCGGGCATAAATGACTAGAATGGCCACCCTCTTTTGACGCGACCGCAGAACAACTAACTGAGCGATGGCGTTGATACTTCGAAGAGCATCTCACATCGAATTTAGCTCATATCCCGCATCCCCCTGCGCCTCCGCAGTAGCACGGTCCGTTCAGCCGACTAACCGTGGAGGAGACCATCAATGCCATGAAGCAGATGAATCAAGGCAAAGCAACTGGCCCTTGAGATTAGCGGCGACTTGTGGAACATCAAACATCGTGGTAATCCTGCAGAAATTGGTTGACGGGGACGTTTCCTCCAACCAGTATCGTTGGTCAGAAAGAAAGGTCTGAAGGCTTGGCAAATCAAGCACGCACCGCATTCCTATCTGAAGAAGAAGGCACACTCGGAGACTCGCACTACGCTATCGTCCAATTCGCCTGCTCGCACCGCATGAAAATCTTTGAGCGAGTTCTAGATAGGCCGTATCGCGGACATCGTCGCAGTCTACCACCAACGCGTGTGCGTTTTGCTGGCTAGTTGTCAGCACTATCGTGCCATTCTTGGCGCTCGCCTTCCCTGGCAAAAGCATCGCGAGAAAACAAAGACCCCGTGCACCTTGCCTTTCTAGATTTGGAGAAGGCTAGTTCGAAGCGCGTTCCGCGGACTTAAATGTATGCCTTAACGACAGCATGGCCGTGCCTGAAGAGCCTCGTCGAGTGGGTCACATCCTTTTAACTCGAGTCCTAAAGAGCGAGTGCAACGCAGCAGGCATTCGATGAGTTTCCCCATCTCTGTCGGGGTACATCAGGCTCTGCGTTATCCCCTCACTTCCTATTTGTTGTCGTCCATGCATTGCCACTACGAGGATTCGCAGGTAAGCCGGCTCATGGCAGCTTCTTTTATGCGTGGATTACGTGTGCTCGCTAGCGAGGATAAAGCACGCTCGAGCAACAGGTACGAAGCCTTGTCCGATCTCTCCTATTGTTCGTGCTCAAGCTGAAACGTTCACGAAGACTGAGTAGCTTGAAACCACCGGAGTTCGCAGTGGAGTCTGCTCATTAAATCAGATGGTACTGACTCACTCGTGCAACCATCATTAGAATCTTGGATCAGCAAATCGCGTCTGACGGCACGCTTGTCTTCGGAAACGAATTCTCCTAGCGTGAATGCAGCCTGGTCGAATGGCGCTCGATTACTGGCGTTTCTGCGATAAAACATGCCAGAACGTCCTCGAAATCTAAGATCTATAGGACCGGTCATGCCGGCCGTTCGCGCCATTTAGCGGTGCTGAAGTGCTGGCCTACCTCACGACTAAAGAGGATCGAAGCACGGCTAAGTGGTGGAGACCAGATGCTGCGATGGAATGCCGGAGTCCCACGAGTAACCACATCCGCAACGATGTCGATCAGAGACGCGATTGGGGTGGCTAATTGTCGACAGTGCGCGAAGTTCCGCGTTCCTTCGATGGTAAGGTCTGGATGTCCTTCGCGCTGAACCAGATGACAGTGTCTGTAAGAGATCCGGTCCAACCTTGGACGTGCCCGAACCGCGCCTAGGGCGCCGAAGCAGCGATGGCTCGAATACGTTGCACGTAACTTGCAAGTCAGTTGTATCCACCTGCCCGATCAAGCATCTAATCGGGAAAAATCGGCGTCAACACCATACAGACAAAGGCGGAGCCCGCTTACACCAGCGGCAGAGACCTAAGATAAGTAGAAGAAGAAGAAGAATCCTTTTTCTTCAACCAAATTTTCATTTCCCGCCGCGATTTTGTTACTTATCACCTTATCCATGATTTAAGAATTAGTTCTACCTTTAAAATGATCACACGTAAATATTATTACACATTCACGCCGATGACGCGCCATATGGGCTGCCAAAAAAATGCGCCCCTGGGACGACGGCAACCTATATGGGGTGCCAACTGAGAATCGCTTGCCACGCGCTAGGAGTGGACGGGTGGGCAAACCTCGTAATCGAGTGTTCAATGCCTTTAAATTCCTTCATGGGGAAAGTGAATAAATGCTCTCTTTTCGTAACCGCTATTTGTCGTTCTGATCGGAATTCTACTGTTATATGTTTAGATAATCTTACGCGGACATTGCAGAAATTATTTTGTGACATTCATGTTTTTGTTCATTTCCAAAACAATGCTGCGGTTATATGGTGAGGCGGCGGCGCCCACAAAATCGCGTCCGTCCCAGGCGACCGAAAAGTGGATATGTGTTAATATATCGAATATTATGTGCATTGGTCATATACTAGATACATAAATGGAGTATTTTTGATCTTATATTTTTTTTGCACAGCACAAGGCGTCAAGTATAAACAGGCGCCAGCCGGCGAGGAAACGTGGCGGTAAGCAATTAGTTGGAAATTTGTCATTGTGTTTCGCCGAGCTCACTTTAGAACCGTCGATTTTTGGAATGAGGCATCTGCACGTCAGGCCCAAGCGATTGAAAAAAAACTAGTTTCTAATCCTGATTTCGAAGTAGCTGACGGTAATAAAAATTATAATATGTTCATCTGCATAAACTAAAGACCTTTCCAAGGTCTTAAGGCTGCTTAAAGCTGCTTAAGGCTAGGCTTCTGACCTTGCAATTCACAAAAATTGTCGAAAGGAAGGGATATATGATGAAAGGGCAGAAGTGGTATCATGGCAACTAGTTTAATTCCCATCCCATACACACACACACGGTCCGGAAATTAAATTCTGAATCGTTCTCTTTACACATCAAAAACCCTTTCATCCAGTCTACATCATCAATGCCACTGTATGGGCCAAATCACATTGAAGTTTGATTCTAAGATTCTAAACGAGAGATTTCGCGGGAATCTTAGGAGGGGATGGAACAGTGCTGAATTCTCGTTGATTTCCTTTTGTGATCTTAACGTCGAATATATCGGAATCCAGCTAAAGGGTCAACCGCAGCGTCGGTAAAATCTTCGAGTAATTAAGACCCCTTTCATCGCACGTGGAGGGGTCGACCCACTAACACTACGACCCCTCTTCTCGGCTCCAACTACCACTCCACCCACCTCACATGATGACTGTTTCTACAGCATTGGATTCTGAGACCAGCCAACGCGCGGCGTCAACTCCGCCCCACTTCCTCTTTCAAAACAGAGGTAAAGGTCTGCGCGGGAGGACGTAAGTATCTCCTGTGGAGTGGTAATAGTATCATTTTGCCCGTTTAGCCCATCGTCTTTTAACTGGAAAACGTGTTGAAGGAAGAGCTCTTCCCTCCTTCTCAACATGATCCCTCAAAACCCATCTCAAAAACCACCTCTGAATATCGAACACAGACTTCCTCCATGTCATTATCGCCCACACCTAAACCAAATAAGACAGCACCCACACCCCCCCCCCAACTCCTTCTCCAGGAAAAATCAAATACGACGCCTCGTTAGTAAATTACTAACGGACGAGTTCACCCTGGCCAGGGCATGCCCATGATAAAGGCCCGTTTTTCTGATACTTTTCCCGATATTTCACTTTATAACTCAATCTCTCCAGTACCAGTTCATGCTTCAATGATCATAGCTCAACCGCTGCACGGACATTAGAAAGCTATATTTAATTAAGGAAATATGACTTTGAAAATGGGCGCCGTAACGACAGCATTAGCTATGCGTTTAACTACTTCATTTGTCCAGCCGTCCATCAGCTCTTTTCTGTTTGACTTCTGCTCTTTACGTGTGGTCGATGAGATCCCAATTTTACCACAATTATTTGACGCCCATTCAGACGCAAACGGCAGAATTCACACACGTCATATTCACAGAGGAAAATTTTTGCCTAATTAAAAATCTTCTCGTTTCCTCACCTGCCTCAGGTAACTCACTCCACTTACCACTCCGTCCATCTCTGTGCTCACCCTAATAAGGCACTAAATCGGCTGAGACGCCATTCTCTTATCAAATCTGCAAAATTTCCAATATATCATATGTGCTGTGGTCTGCGTAACGCTCTTGATTACAGCAATTGTGATCTTCTCAAAAGAGGATTTCATGAGATACACTTTCAAAAAGAGGGGTGGTAACATTAATCCTCTTTTATCACTAATGCTCACCACCAATCAAAATTTCTTCTCTCTCCCACTTTCTGATCCCCATCATTCTACCATGATAACCTAATTTATAAGCATAGGGATCACTGAAGAAATACCATGGATGGAGTTTCCCGGTCCGCAATTTCATAGCTTTGCCACTTTTGCTACTTTCTTGAAACACGTTACTAAAGGTTAGGTGCTTAGAATCTGGCTTTTCGCGCATATAATGGATAGTGCCAAACGGTGTCTCACCCGATCCTTATCGCTGCTCTGCCACGCTCTTTAGCCCGAAGACTTCCTATTTCACGGGCTCCCACTCAGGGTCAAGCCAACTGTCGAGGGAAATTCTGCAATACCGACCCCCCCCCCCTCCCCCACCACCAGCTCTCCACCACAGGCCGAAGTCCATGAAACAACCCTCTTACAAAACCAACTATGAAAAGTTGTTTAATTTTTCACCCTAAAACTGCTCACAAAAAAGCCCTGCTTCCTCTACTGTCCATAAAAAAATTGTTTAAGAAGTACAAAAGTGAAAAAGTACAAAGAAAAATTATTATTGAGTCCTAGCAAACTAGCAAACGAAAAACGGCGCAAAAAACGGCAAACTAGGCGCTAAAAATGGCATACTGTGACGGCATTTCATCTTTATTTATTTCCTTCGCAAGTCTTACCAAATTTTAGTAGTGCACAGAGTGTGGTTCCCAAGTTACACGTCCCCATAGTTGAAAGAAGCCCTGTAACAGCCTTAGCCAGCAGTGTGCTGACTGGATTTGGCTTTGACCGTGGAGCAGCTTTTTTTACGAATTTCCAATCTGAAAGCAGATTTGGGAGTTGTGTGAAGAGCTCTTTCTAATCAGTATTAATACTACAAAAATTTATAAGAAATAACACATGTAGATCAAATAACGAGGAAAATTCACGATGAGCACGAGATTTTACGATTTCCGAAGCCATAGCTTGCCTCATTTTTGTCAAATCCGAAAAGTTGATATGACAGACAAAACTAGAAGATTTTTTCTATCAAACCGTTACTAAAGCAGCTTTATACGTCCAGTATTTTTAAAGTGGCTACGTCGAGGATTTTGCAAAATTAACGAGGAAAATTCGTGACGAGCGCGAGTTTTTTTCACTTCCTAAAGCCATAACTCCGTTCAAACTCATCCTATCCGAAAAGTTTATCGTCATCATAAACTAGAAGATTTGCGCTATTAAATGCTTACTACAATATCTAAATACGTCAATTATTAAAAAATGGCCACGTCGAGGATTTTTGTCTGAGTACCACCGAAAGGTATTCGCTGCATTGGCACTGTTTCAACGACTATAGATCCTTTCAAAGGCGATTACATACTGAAGTAAAAGCAGATCCGAAATCCTTGTGCTTCTTTCTTTCCAATAGGCGTAAAACTGTTCGGCGTTTTTCAAAGGTACGTGTTTATGAATTTAACTCTGAAGACTGCGTGAATGCGTTGTTTAATGGTGTACACCTCCCTGTAATTGAGCACGGGTACTTTCAGAATCCTCTCGATATTTCCTGAATTGAAATTTTTGTCCAAATAGCTGTAGTTGAAGCAGCATCTGGACCCACTCTAGGATGCGCCGTGTACTTCACATCCTTTCAGATTCGAGGACTCCCTTGAAAGATGGAATATACCTTGGAAAACGTGCGAATTTGATTCTTTTGCGTGGTGATAAAACACTGAAGTAACTAAGAATTGTTACGCGGACACCTCTGAATCATGAAGATTTTATGTGGGCGGAATATCATTGTCATTGGTAATCCTCTGGCCTTCCATGGCATCGACTCGACCCTTGATGTTTGTCCTCCGACAGTGATGATTTTACTGCATCAATCCGGCCTGATCTCTTCTTCCCAGAGGGCTGATACAGCCCCCCCTGTGACGTGTCGAGGATTCCTCAACGCACACTGGACGCTGCTCCCACTATCTCTTACCCCATCTTCCTCCCATCTCGGTATCTGCTTTTTACCATTAGATTCCTCCACAGCTTCTTTCATGGACAGTTTCGCACAAAGCTGATAAGAGTTTTAATTCTCAAGCTTTTGGTTAATAAGTTTGTAATTGTACTGCAGAGTTTCATCATAAATGTTTATATTGTTCATAAAGTCAACGCTTATTTCTTTTCGACTGGCGAAATGTTTCCTGTCATTCTATCCCCCGAGAACCTCTTTCTCTCAAACTCACATCTCCACAACAGGGAGCGGGAATTGAAGCTTGTGCAATTGGCCCACTCGCTCGGAACGCGCCATACACTCGACAGCTAGCGATCCGCCACACACCGCGTTCCCACCTACTTCCAAGCAGGCTACCGCTGCTGTGATCACTGCTGATCCGAACATTTACGACCCCCTCCCTCTCTTTGGGCTTAATACGACTCTCCTCAAGAACTACTCAGCGCACGCTTGATCCTGCAGTGCAGTTGTATTTCTGGATGACGAGGGAGAAACAAGTGTACACACCCTGGCACGGACGTCTGGAGTTTTGTGACAAGATTGGACACTAAACTATCGGTATTGAGGTGGGAGTCGCAGTGTTTTGGAATCGACTAGTCGAGCGAGCTTACTCAGCTTTTATGAAAATTCCCCCTTTTGTAACGATGGGCTGAATTTGAGCTGGGACACAGGGTCAACCCTATATTGGGACAAATACCAACGGGCGGGCTCGTACTTGGTTTAAGTTTTAGCCCCTTGGTAGCCGCCATTGGGTTTCTTTGTAATATTAGATAATAGTTAGCACGTTACGTTTTTGTAAGATGATTGATGCTATGGC